>CM026077.1:17500-151693 GCA_014839685.1 Anableps anableps
ATTTTTCCAAAGGTCTTCGGATATGGACGTGTCAGGTACTGTTGGACTCAGAGGGAGCCCCTGAGCACAGGGAACCTACTCCCAACTCCCTAGCACCTTCCTACTTGGACTTATACTCTGAACAAAAATGAATGGAAGTCTATGGCAGCTATGTCAAAGCAATAAGCCATGACCACCAAACTTTGTGGGTATATTCTATGGGTCCCCCATAGTCTCTGTACCAAGTTTGGTTCAGATGACACGTATAGTTTTGGAGTTATAACAAAGCGAACATTTGTTCGCTTTGGTTTTCATCCTATAACCTAGCCCCTAACCCTACCCTAACCCTAACCCTAAGACCCATTCCAGTCAACTCAGAATGGCCCAAAACGCACCCTGGTAAAGGTCCCAAATGAAGCTCCACCCACCCCACACTTAGAACATTTTTTGAACATTTTTCCAAAGGTCTTCGGATATGGACGTGTCAGGTACTGTTGGACTCAGAGGGAGCCCCTGAGCACAGGGAACCTACTCCCAACTCCCTAGCACCTTCCTACTTGGACTTATACTCTGAACAAAAATGAATGGAAGTCTATGGCAGCTATGTCAAAGCAATAAGCCATGACCACCAAACTTTGTGGGTATATTCTATGGGTCCCCCATAGTCTCTGTACCAAGTTTGGTTCAGATGACACGTATAGTTTTGGAGTTATAACAAAGCGAACATTTGTTCGCTTTGGTTTTCATCCTATAACCTAACCCTAACCCTAACCCCTAACCCTGGTTTTCATCCTATACCCTAACCCTAACCCTAACCCTAACCCTACCCTACCCTAACCCTAACCCTAACCCTACCCTAACCCTAACCCTAACCCTAACCCTAAGTTTGGTTCAGATGACACGTATAGTTTTGGAGTTATAACAAAGCGAACATTTGTTCGCTTTGGTTTTCATCCTATAACCCTAGCCCCTAACCCTACCCTAACCCTAACCCTAAGACCCATTCCAGTCAACTCAGAATGGCCCAAAACACACCCTGGTAAAGGTCCCACATGAAGCTCCACCCACCCCACACTTAGAACATTTTTTGAACATTTTTCCAAAGGTCTTTGGATATGGACGTGTCAGGTACTGTTGGACTCAGAGGGAGCCCCTGAGCACAGGGAACCTACTCCCAACTCCCTAGCACCTTCCTACTTGGACTTATACTCTGAACAAAAATGAATGGAAGTCTATGGCAGCTATGTCAAAGCAATAAGCCATGACCACCAAACTTTGTGGGTATATTCTATGGGTCCCCCATAGTCTCTGTACCAAGTTTGGTTCAGATGACACGTATAGTTTTGGAGTTATAACAAAGCGAACATTTGTTCGCTTTGGTTTTCATCCTATACCCTAACCCTAACCCTAACCCTAACCCTACCCTAACCCTAACCCTAACCCTACCCTAACCCTAACCCTAACCCTAACCCTAACCCGCTTTGGTTTTCATCCTATAACCTAACCCTAACCCTAAGACCCATTCCAGTCAACTCAGAATGGCCCAAAACGCACCCTGGTAAAGGTCCCACATGAAGCTCCACCCACCCCACACTTAGAACATTTTTTGAACATTTTTCCAAAGGTCTTTGGATATGGACGTGTCAGGTACTGTTGGACTCAGAGGGAGCCCCTGAGCACAGGGAACCTACTCCCAACTCCCTAGCACCTTCCTACTTGGACTTATACTCTGAACAAAAATGAATGGAAGTCTATGGCAGCTATGTCAAAGCAATAAGCCATGACCACCAAACTTTGTGGGTATATTCTATGGGTCCCCCATAGTCTCTGTACCAAGTTTGGTTCAGATGACACATATAGTTTTGGAGTTATAACAAAGCGAACATTTGTTCGCTTTGGTTTTCATCCTATAACCCTAACCCTACCCTAACCCTAACCCTAACCCTAAGTTTGGTTCAGATGACACGTATAGTTTTGGAGTTATAACAAAGCGAACATTTGTTCGCTTTGGTTTTCATCCTATAACCCTAGCCCCTAACCCTACCCTAACCCTAACCCTAAGACCCATTCCAGTCAACTCAGAATGGCCCAAAATGCACCCTGGTAAAGGTCCCACATGAAGCTCCACCCACCCCACACTTAGAACATTTTTTGAACATTTTTCCAAAGGTCTTTGGATATGGACGTGTCAGGTACTGTTGGACTCAGAGGGAGCCCCTGAGCACAGGGAACCTACTCCCAACTCCCTAGCACCTTCCTACTTGGACTTATACTCTGAACAAAAATGAATGGAAGTCTATGGCAGCTTTGTCAAAGCAATAAGCCATGACCACCAAACTTTGTGGGTATATTCTATGGGTCCCCCAAAGTCTCTGTACCAAGTTTGGTTCAGATGACACGTATAGTTTTGGAGTTATAACAAAGCGAACATTTGTTCGCTTTGGTTTTCATCCTATAACCCTAACCCTAACCCTAACCCTAAAAATGAATGGGAGTCTATGGCAGCTATGCCAAGGAAAAGGCCTAGGGATACCAAACTTTAGGCACACCCTAAGGGCCACAGGAGGGCGCCAGAGAGCACCTTTAGTCAAGTCCACCACACTCCACATTATTACACTTAGCTTCATATTGCCACCTCATACTACACTCAAGACCCATTCCAGTCAACTCACAATGGCGCAAAACGCACCCTGGTAAAGGTCCCACATGAAGCTCCATCCACCACACTTAGAACATTTTTTGAACATTTTTCAAAAGGTCTTCGGATATGGACGTGTCAGGTACTGTTGGACTCAGAGGGAGCCCCTGAGCACAGAGAACCTACTCCCAACTCCCTAGCACCTTCCTACTTGGACTTATACTCTGAACAAAAATGAATGGGAGTCTATGGCAGCTATGTCAAAGCAATAAGCCACGACCACCAAACTTTGTGGGTATCTTCTATAGGTCCCCCAAAGTCTCTGTACCAAGTTTGGTTCAGATGACACGTATAGTTTTGGAGTTATAAGAAAGCGAACATTTGTTTGCTTTGGTTTTCATCCTATACCCTTACCCTAACCAGAATATTTCCACTGACCCTAACCTCTCTGACCCTTTTCCTAAACCTAACCTTCTCTTCTGGTGCAATACTTAAAAATTTATTAAAAATCACGATCAAATTCATAGCTACAACTACATATTATAAACAAATTGCAATTCATGTAAGATTAAAAAAATAATTTAAAAACAGCACGCATAATTCATGTTGGAAATAACACTTTACATTTAGGGTAGGAAAACAGAGGGACTGACAAAAGACACATTTTTCTAATTACAAAAACATTACAACAATTATAATTGGTCTAAAAAAATCACATTAAAATAATCAACAGGGATATTTTCTTTTTACAATACACCTTTCTTTAAAAACACAATTTTAAACGAATACGTGAAAAAAAAGGGGGCGGGTATAAATACAGCTGCACTGCAGCTTCCCCCTCCTTTCTGCTCTGACCACAGAAGAGGAAACACCTCTCTCACAGCGCAGCACAGTTGCTCGTTGGTGTGCCTGGCCTGAAGAAGACCCAACTGGGTCGAAACGTCGCTTTTGGGCGCACCATTCTTTTTCTTTTTCAGATATTTGTTTGCATTTCTGTTCACTTTCTTTCATTAAAATAAAAAGACAAAAAAAATTACACAAAACTTAAAAACAACCAACAAAAAAAAAATAACAAAACATAAAAATACACAAAAAAACAACATCGACAAAGGCTTTTTCGATCTTCCATTTTTGGTTTACGCTCTGTTTCCCACTTTTGGGAAACCCTCCTTTAGTTGTTTGATTCTGTTTTTCTAATTTTTGTTTTTTAATTCCAAGTTAGTTTTTTATTTCATTAACAAAAACACAACAAAAATTACAGAAAAATAATAAAAATAAATAAATAAAAACATCAGCAAAACATATAAATACACAATAACAACAAAGACAACAAAACAATCACACACACACACACACACACACACACAGAAGATGGATGACGGCTGGACCACCTACTATGGCGGACGACGCCAGCGTGGTCGCCGTTCACAAAGGGACTGGGGTCGGGTGGGGTCCTGGGGTTGGATGGACAGCGCACCTCCTTCCTCCTTCGGGAGGAGGAATCAGTTCCCCTATCCTAACCCCTAACCCTAACCCTTAATTTTATAAGTCCCAACATGGGCTAAGAGCTGGGGAGAACAGGAACAGTGATGGCCTGTGCATTAACTTTGTTTCCCCTAACCCTCTTCGGTTTTCATCCTATAACTCTTACCCTGACCTTTCAGGGTCAGAGTTTAAATCTGTTTCCACTAACCTTTACTTTGCTCTAGGTGGTGCTTAGGGTTAGGGTTATACCTATACCCCTATTCTGACTGCAAGGATGCCTGTCACTCCCTGCACCATATAAGCCACCTCCCATAACTTATGGGGGTCTACGGCAACTACAGGAAGGGAATGGAATATAAATAACACTTGCAGAGAATTTAGATGTCCACATGTACAACATACTGACCATTTCTCATCCAATTGCCACCTTCCCACTAGGACTTGCTCCAAGTGCTATCAATGCACAAATGGAGACTATGGCAGCAATGCCATCACAGTCACCCACAAACACCAAAACTTGAAGGAAGGCACCTCCTCACTCATTCTACATTCCAACTTTCATCCATATCCCAGCTGGAGTCTCATTTTCAGTGCTCAAATGTGCAACTGGGTTTTCATCCCTCTGTGTCTGTATGCCTTAAAGTCACAAGATCATCAACCTTCATCTGAAACTGGTTTCCTTTCATGGATGGAAAATTTGTTCAACCCACTTTTCAGCACTCACAATGGCATGCCCTCAAATAGCAATCTCATAGAGAGCAATGTGCAACACTGTATTCAGATTTATAAACTATGCTTTATTTACTCTTTACACAGGATTGTTTTCTACATCACCTGGATATCTACAGTGACCCTTTCAATTACAAATTGAAAGGCTCACATTTTACTTTACATTTATCTGAAACTGACATTATCCTGTCAATACAGCAACAGACATCACATATTACATTTGAAAGCTTTCCCTCTCAACTTCAATCTAAGCTGTTTTTCTTGGTTCTGATTTTCCTTAAGAAAATTTGTTATTCATTCATGGAAATCTTAAGTTCTTTCATGCTTTCAGTTATTTCTATAATTCCACTGATAATTCACATCAGGATTCCACATATTTTATCACATCAACCAAACATCCATCAACATGTACTGAACAATGAAACTGATTAAAGATCTATAGCAACAATGTCTAAGAAAATCAAGATACAGGATTCATTATTTTCAGATTACACACAAAAGCACTTAAATAGATCACTGCACAACAGCTCCTATCACATTTCCCATATAAATTACAACACATGCTGCAACACAGCTACAGATCATATCCTTTTCTTTTAATTTCTGTTACAGTCATAAAAATTTACACATTATTTCTCATTTAGATTGTGTTTAAGCAAGATTTTTCTATAAAATCTTTGTATCTTTAATACAAGGAAACATTTAATTCAGAGGGTACAACAGGGTCACTTCATGCTGACAAAGAACTACTGTGTTGTCATGCCTGTTTTAGCAGCTGTCCAACACAAGTGCTGCAGTTTAGTTTTCAGACACTGAACAGTATGGGCTACATGCTGGCTTGCCAGCTTGCATACACATTTGAAAGATTCCTCTTCATTTCTTCAATAAAGTTGTTAATCCAAACGCTGAGTAAAGTTTTCAGGAAAAAGTCCTCTTTGTGCACCAACTCCAAGGCTTAACCAGTCACTTTCTTTTATGCCAGTTAGCCAGCCAGCTTCCTGCAAAAAAAAGAAACAAAACAAATAATAATCTGTCAGATCCTTTTTTAATAATTTCTACATTTTGTTTTATTACAGCCTTGGTTGCTCTTACTTGATCTTCCACTGAAACAGTAGGAACTACCAAAACCACATCTCCTCTTTTCAGTTCAAGCTCATCTGAATTTGCAGCCTCAAAATCATGCATGGTCTCCACCTAAAAGACGAAAAAAAATATCAGAGGAATGAATTTAAAGCCCAAATATGTAGAAACTGTGACTTCTTTCAAGAAAACACCTGCCTTGTAAAGAAAGTCATCAGGAAATCCTGACCCTCCACCTGAAGGACTCATGTGTTTGAGGGCGTGGATTTGAGATGTCACACCGTTGTCACTGACAGCTGGAGGTGAGATGTCAGCATCCCGGTCATCGTCACCTTCATTACTTGAGGCAGGTTCAATCACTACAGAGGGAATGGGCATCTTTTCCTGTACAAAAGTCAGACTTCAGTCTCCAACATCTGAAAAACCATCTACTTAACCAAGTACAACATAGAAAATAACTGAAACTCTAAGTCTTATTTAAACTCATTAGATGGATTTGTCTCAACTTTATTCATAGCTACAGAAATATTCTTAAAATCAAATGACAAAATGTGTCACAAAATCTTTCTCAACTGACATTAACTTAAAATTTTTAAGATTTATTCATCAATTTGATATTGAGTCATGATAAGTTGACTTGGTTCTGTTTACCGATGGAGTGGTTTCACCTCCACATGATTTGGTCTCATCAGCAGGAGGAACCTGTTCAGACACTTCAGTTAAAATTCTATAATCTGCTCAACATCAGATTCTATTAATCTCACGTTGAAACAAGGACAGACATTCTCATTCTTAAAATTACTGATGGACGGATTTCTGTCAAATCAAAGCTAACATTGATTTTATGATTTAGAGAATTATAATCTAATTGAAGTTGGGAAATTGGTAATTCTTACTAAACTATTGACACAATCTGTATTCTCACTAATTTATTTGAAGAACTTTGAACCTTCATTTTTATTGCAACTTCAACATACTGGACATATAACATCAAATATGTCTACAGTTACAGACCCTCTTTCCTCAAACTCAGAACACACCTAATGTAAATATGTCATTCTTTATGGATTTTACCCATCAACTGAGTATTTTCTAAATAAAGGCTTTTAAAAACAGCCAAATCTTAATAAACACACAGAGTTTATTGACACTTACAAACCACAAACGGTTTTTTGGTTTATATGCTTCATGAAAAAATACCTTTTATAGAACAATTCATCTCTAAAATTTGCTGCTGGTGTTCAGGTTTTTGTTCACTTTTTTTTCAATCAAATTAATTTTCGAATTATACAAAACCACTTCACAAGGTCTTACACAAAACTTTAAGCTTATTAGAAGACTGCAACTAATTTTAACAGGAAATCTTGAAAAAATAAAAACAATATTTTCTAAAATTTTACCAACAAACAAAGAGGAAGTGACTTAACGAACCTCAGCAGGCTCCGTCTTCTCTGGACTTCCAGCTTTAGTCTTTGGAAAGAAACACAAAAAATGAAACAGACTAATAAAGGTTAACAACAGAAAGTACCGCGTTTGAATATCTATGAAGAATATTAAAACCAATGTTACTGATGAGGAAGGAACATTAACAGGACATCTAGGTATACTTTAAAATGTTGGCGGTGATGATGACACTCACACAAATGTAGATGATGATATATGATGGTGATGAGGATGAAAAAAATTAACAATAATAATCTTACTGTTTTTACTACATTTTAACCATCTGATTACCAAACAACTACTGATGAATCTGATGATGAAATTATTGATCAAAACAATGACGCTAACACTGAAGAGGGTGGTTAAACTTATAAAGACACTTTTGATAATGATGAATACGATCAGGATGTTGCTATACTGGTTATTAAATGATGAAAGCAGTTGCAACAGTGAAGGTGAACACCTGATTTTATAATCTTTGTGATATTGGAATAATCAACTGATGGCTAGATGATCAGATTGATGATGATGATGATGATGATGATGATGATGATGATGATGACGATGGAGAAAGATGACGTTGGAACATTGATTACAAGGTTGATGACTATAATAATCAGTTTCTGAAGATTGCCACTCACAGCTGGTTTCTCCTCATGCAGATTCTCTGAAGGTTTTTCTTTTTCCTTCTCTTGTTCCTCTTTAACATCAGGAGGACCTTCATGTTCCTGAATTTCACCAGAAGGGGGAGCTGGAGCTTCCTCCACTTTTGATTCCACAGGCTGTTGTTCAGTGTCTTCATGACTAGGAATAGATGGACTTGTACACTGTTCTCCAGCAGGTGGGGCTGAAGCTTCATTGTGTTCATCAGCTATTTGTTTCTGTGAAGCTTCAGGAACTTCTGTTGATTCACTCTCAACTTCATTCTTCAGCAAAGAAACACTTTTTGAGCTTAAAGGGCGTTCAGTCAGCCACTCTGCTACCTGAAGTTCTACAGAAATCAGTCCAATGTTCTGAAGAACATCACTTTATCTAAGCTGACATGACTTAAACACTTTTCCAGGAATAAATCAGCTATTTTCATCAGTAAAACATCTACATCCACTGAAATCTCTAATTTATACCTCTAATTTCTACCACATCTCTAATTTATACCTAGAAAGGCTAAATGATAACACAGGGTCATGTCTACCCAGCTGAAGACAGTAAAACTCAAAATTACATCAATTTCACATTTAGCAAAGAAAAGTTGTTGAAATACATTTTATGAAAAAACGTATTCAGGAACTCACCATCTTATCAAAATCTGTAAAAAATGATGGAGCAGCAGAATCCTGAAAGTTGCATAAAATAAAAACAGAGAAAATAAGTTAATAGTTGTTAATGCTTAAATACATAATTCAGGAATAAAGATTAATGAGTGAAGTTAGGATAGACTAACAAACACCAGGAGAGGAGGTAGAAACAGATCTTTTATGCTATTAGGAGATTTTGCTCTAATCAAACATGCTGGTTGGGTCACAATCCTCTTTAAAAGTCACTTCTGTCAAGTACAAAATTCACTACCAAATATCTCTGTTCTAAAGATAAAACAGTGTGTGACCATAAAAAGTCATGTAAATCTGAAATAAGGTAAAAACATTTATAAAAAAATCTTAAAACTGTACAGAAACAAACACTGAACTGAGCTAAAATATCCAAATAATACGTATTTAACAGAGCTCTAAAGTTCTAAAACCTGTTCATTCAGTTCACCAACTGTTTCCTATGATCATCAATTAAAATTAACGTTCCCCTAAATTAAATTTCAGAGAAACAGTATCAGTGACAGTCTTTGGGTTATGAACCTAACTGGGCTGAAAAAATTATTTGAATGTAAAATGGGTATGAAAGTACCAACAGAAGACTTTTAGAGACAGGACGGAAGATGAGAAGGAGTTCAGGGTGGGATCCTGGCTCTACAAATTTTTTATTTAGTTTCTTAGTCTGTTAAAGGGTAAAAGAAAAGAAGGGAACTTTTATTGACCTAAATACTACTGTACACTAGTCTATCGTACTGGAGGAGGAAGGAAGGTAAAGTACCTCTTCCTTTCCTGTATCTAGCTCTTGGTACAATTTTCCCAATCTCCGGTTTGCAGCTTCATCTTCAGACATATCTGAATTTTCTTGTTCTTTGTGATTTCTGGGCTTGTTAACTTCTTTCTTTCCCTCTGCTGTGGTTCCACACATGTAGTTTGGATGAGTAACAGTAGCGGTGAAGCCATGGCTGTCACTATAGACCAAGGTGCTGGACAATGGATCTTCAGGTCCTGAGGTGGCTGTTGGATAGCTGTTGGCCAAAGGGTCTGAATCCTGCCCACTTTTTGCATTTCCACCAACCACAACCCCACAATTCCCTAAAGTACCAACAAATGGCTCAAACCCAACCCCGCCCTGTGATTCTGCGAACGGACCGGATTCAAACTCAACCCCACCCTGTGATTCTGCGAACGCATTGGATTCTAGCCAAACCCCGCCCTGTGATTCGGCGAACGGATCAGACACAAACCCAACCCAACCCTGTGATTCTGCGAACGGATCGGACTCAAACCCAACCCCACCCTGTGATTCTGCGAACGCATTGGATTCTAGCCCAACCCCAACCTGTGATTCTGCAAACGGATCCGATTCAAACCCAACCCCACCCTGTGATTCTGCGAACGCATCACATTCTAACTCAACCCCACCCTGTGACTTTGCGAATGCACTGGATTCTTGCCCAACCCCGCCCTGTGATTCGGCGAACGGATCAGACACAAACCCAACCCAACCCTGTGATTCTGCGAACGGATCCGATTCAAACCCAACCCCAACCTGTGATTCTGCGAATGGATCGGATTCAAACCCAACCCCACCCTGTGATTCTGCGAACGCATCACATTCTAACCCAACTCCACCCTGTGACTTTACGAATGCACTGGATTCTTGCCCAACCCCGCACAGGGATTCTGCGAACGGATCGGATTCAAACCCAATCCCACCCTGTGATTCTGTGAATGCATCGGATTCTAGCCCAGCCCCGCCCACGGATTCTGCAAACGGATCAGATACAAACCCAACCCCGACCTGTGATTCTGCGAACGCATTGGATTCTTGCCCAGCCCCGCCCTGTGATTCTGCAAATGCATCAGATTCAAACCCAACCCCGCCCTGTGATTTTGCAAACAGACATGAATCCAGTGCATGAAGGTCGGAATCATCTGTTTTGGCAGAGTGCTCTCTATGTTCCTGTCCTAAACTTTCAGAGATAGTTCTATGAAGTGATGTGGGGTCACTTTCTTTTCCTGATTTGTTTTCATCTGCTGCACCTCCTTGGTTCACAGGGAGTTGATATTCATTTGAAAGTTCATCATCCGCACTCACCCAGCCTCCTCCCTGGCCACCATCAGCCCACTCTTCAGCAGTCTCATACTCAGACCCAGACCCATCCAGAGACCTGGACCTCTTATCTCCTCTGTCGCCTGGGCCATCCTCAATCTCTTCACCAAACTCATTGGTGAAAATAAGTCCTGGAGTAGATTTTCTACGATTTTCCAGCCCCACATTGTCACTGTCTATTTCTACCTGGTCAGTCTCATCTGTAACACCACTGGCTGTAGTTGGATGAAGGTTGGAGTGACTCATGGTTTCCCAGCTGCTAACCTCATCTCCATTGTCTCTGGGCTCACTGTCCTGGACAGTAGTTGTGTCTCCACCTGGTAGAGAGCTTTCCACCTGGGGCCAGCACTGAGCTCCGCCCTGAAGACTGGCCTGCTCGCCTTCTGGCATCTTAGCCAGAGTTCCTGAAGCAGCAGGGACTGCAGCTGAAGCAACATCTCCATTTGCTGACATTGAACCAAAGTCTGCAGACCAGTCAGCAACAAATCCAGCATCAGCAGCCTGTTTGAGCAACACAAGGAATTTAGGTTAAAGTTTGAACCTTGTTCTATACAGACCCACAGTGATTAGATTTATGGGCTTAATGACATCTGGTGTTAGCTGTGGTAACATACAAGGTTTAGGTTCAGGTTACTGCATGTGATTAAGGAGTTAAGACAAGCATGAGTCAACTGGCTTGTTTGTTGCAATTGCGTGACAGTGGAGTTTTATCCCTGAAGGAAGACCAGCTTATCCTGCTCTCTATTTTCATTTGATAATCCTTGCCCCTTAGTTATTTAATATACCCAGTTTTTATAGTTACTCTTATTTTGTTTACCCTCATAATTCGATTACTTCAAATTTAAGGACAGTGGGATTTTTACTTTTTACTTCACTTTTACCCTTTTTTCTGCTTCCATACTGAACAAGAGCAAGATGCCTCTGGTCAACACTGGGGACATTAGAAGTATTCTACAAAGACTTCAATTGGTAGAAATGAAGATCCACCGAATGCAGATGAATATCAAAATCAACACAGGTTCTGAAAATGACACAACTCTACTAATGACTCAAAACAATGTACAGCTCAGTTTTATACAAAGACTTCAATTGTTAGAAATGAAGATTCATCAACTGGAGATGAATACCGAGATCAACGTAGGTTCTGGAAATGAAACAAGTGTATCAAAGACTCAAAATAACGGACAGCTCCCAGCCACATCAGTGAACAGCCCACTCTGGAACTCTCTAGGAGTTCATCCAAAAAATAAATCTCTGACGAGACAATTAACGGGAAGGACCCCTCACCTAGAGGATACCACAGCGTGGCCAGCATTGAGCAAAGATATCAGTTCTTCTACAAATGCTCAAAAGGGAACACAGTAAGCAGGAAGGAGCCAACATAACCACCTTCCTCAACCTCGGTACCAAGGACAAAACAACTAACTCAAGCCATAGCACATCCCAACTCCGCTGGAATCCCACTGAAAAACAGGTTTGCTGCAATTCAACTGAAGTCTATGATGGAAACCTTACCTCCAAACATCGAGAGCTATGAGGCAATGTCAGCTCTGTTACTTCCTAAAATGAACACCAAGAAAACAACAGACATGGCAAAAGTTCTTATTATCAGTGATAAGGCAGTGAATGGAATCAGCCGCCTCTCCAGTACAAAGAGGATGAAGGTAATCTGCTTCCCAAATGTCACAGTTTCTGACATTACTGCAAAAACACTCTCAATAACCACTGATCAGCTGAATACTGAGACTCTAATTATGCACATTGGAGCTCATGATATCACCAAACAAAAATCAGAAATCCTGAAAAATGACTTTAATCATCTTCTAAGCACAATCAGAAGTCTAAAAATGAAGGTGTTTATCAGTGGACCGCTACTGACAATTGGACATGGAGATGAGAGACACAGCAGACTGCTTATGATTAATAAATGTCTTACAAAAGCATCCTCTGCCAGCTCAGTGAACTTTGACAATCACAGGATCTTCTGGGAGCGCTATCATATCTACATATAAGATGGAGTCTGTCTAAACAAATATGGCACAAAACTACTCACCGCAAACATATTTCATGCTATAAACAAAAAAATCCTCTGTGCAAACACATTAAAATGTGACAATGATAGTGGGACAGCATCAAGGCCCCAAACCAACATGTCTGATAATGATGAAACCCACTGTCTATCAGGAGCACACTGTTTCAAAATAAACAGATAAGCTGTCGGTACTCAAGACACCAGCTAGAAACGCTTCAGGTCCCCCCCTCACCTCCCCCCTCCAACCCCCACTGGAACCAAGGAAAGTTCATCTGAAACTGGAACCAAGGACAGTTCATCAAAAATTTTGTCACCTGGACTGATGTTTCTTAACTTCAGCGACAAAATGGACTGCCATGTACTGCTTGATAATTGTCTTTTGATTACCAAAAAAAAAAGCATGCTATACTTCATCAGAACCACTTGGCTCTGATCCTCCACAACCACCTCCACTCTGTATATCTGAAGTCTGAGACTGGGGTTCACACATTAGTTCTACATCTGTCTTCCTCCAGAATGCGTCTGGCCCCCTGCCGGTAAGATACAGGAGTATCCCTGTCTGAATTACTATCAGAAGATTAACAGAAAAATTAAATGCAGCGGTCTAAATTGAAATTTCAGACTCATCCCTTGTCTAAAGCAAACTCAAACTGAAGAATTCTCTATTCCCAAGTCACTTAAACTGACTCTGCTAAATATAAGATCCCTGTCAGTAAAAGGACTTTTAGTTCATGACTTCATCGCAGAGCATAAGATTGATGTTGTTATAGATGCTATTCCAAAATGTTCTTTTTACAAACACAGCAGAAGCTTTTAATCAAATCTTCTACTTCACCTTGCTTCCATGCTGTAACTCAGATGAGCTGGTAGATAACTTTGCTTTCTCTTACAGAAGTGAGCAACCATGATTTTCATGACAATTAAAATAATCTTGCTTTCTTTTTCAGAAGTACACCTGTATACTATGAATATGATGATTATAATTAAAGGAATAAATGATTCCTTAATTGTTATATTAGAGATGCTGATGGCTGCATATTAAATAACTGGAGTTGTGGTTAAATGTCATGTTCCTAATGATCCAACCTGACTGAGGTATGCCATTCCATCTTCCAAAGCCCCACCTAGAATACTTCAGTTTCAGCACAAGGGAAAGTTAGGTTGAATTGATCTGTTTTATCTAAATATTCTATGCTGTTGAATTTTGCCATTACTGACCTCTGCAAAGCATTACTAATTAAAGCATGTAAAATCTTAGAGTTGTGGACATTCAATTCTTTGAGTCACTTTTAATTTTTAGTTCTTCAGTGGTGATAAAATTGTCTTAGTCCATGGTTCATACATTTATAGGAGGTTTTTAAGGGTTCCTTTAAGTGCAAAGGTAGTTAACAGCACCCCTAGGGCTCCATACGAGTCGCTAAATAATGCCTGGCTCAGTGTCAAGTAAAGGAGGAAGCTCAATCGTTAACAGGTGTGGTCTGTGAATCCTAGATGGCTGCAGGGCTGTTTAGCATGACAAACTCATGCCTCACCTCAGACTGAAGTGAAGTAAAGCATCTGGATGTAGGTCATCAGAAGCCAGATGAGTCTTCCTTGATAACATCTAAATATATTTCCTACAGATTCTGTTCAGGGTAAGACTCGTCAGATTTAGGAATCTCTGTATCCGTTGGAAGGAGAGTTGGTTAAATGATAACCTCTCAGAGTAGGTAGTTTGTTGGGAGTGTGGGAGATGTTCTCCAGATGTCCACCATCATCTCCACGGTGTTGAGTGGGTTAAGGTCCAAGTGGTTCTGACCACATAATCATCTGACTTTTGTTGTTCATGCTGGGCACTCTGGTGCAACTTGGTTGTTGTAAAGTGATGTATAAATAAAGTCCACAATGACAGAGTCGACATTAAATCTACAATAGCATTAATGGCTACATTAAGGCTATTGCTTTGTGCCAACAAGAATGTTAAAAACCCTCACTATAATGACCTCATCAGTATTTAACACTAAATCATATATATA
Organism: Anableps anableps; assembly: GCA_014839685.1. NCBI lineage: Eukaryota > Metazoa > Chordata > Actinopteri > Cyprinodontiformes > Anablepidae > Anableps > Anableps anableps. The sequence continues at coordinate 32,319 of CM026077.1, forward strand.
TAAAAAAAAAATAAATAAATAAAAAAATTAAGAGAACTGTTCTTAAAATTGAGAGTGAGGGCCTAGTGGATGATAAAAAAAAAACAACAAACAGAAGTGGTTTTAGTGGTTTGCAATTCGGACGAGGAAAACTAAGGGTTAGAGGCACTCTGTCTTTTTTTTCCCCTCTCTTCATAGAAGGTACACCTGGCCCTTAATTTCTATTTTGCTATGTCTGCTCAAACCTCTAGTGGGTTGCAGCAAATGACCACTTACACTGAGCCAGATTCTTTAAGACGCAGGCATATTCAGTATGACAGATTTCTGCAAAGTTACCAACACAGTGCATTCAGCAGTCCACTGTCGCTCTCCGCTCTGCCTGTCTGGAAGAGGAAATGCTGCAAACTTAGTGACTTATTTGGCTGAGGTTCCTTTAATTGAAAATTTTTTACCTACTGGAGTAATAAGCTGAACTTCACTAAATGGTTTTAAAACTAGGATCAAAAGTCTTTGTATTGAATTTGATTTTATTATTGGAACAGTTTGAGTCTATATTTCTGTATATAAATTTCATTGACTTGTCCATAATATATGAGGTTTGTGAGGCTTAGAAATGGTTCAAAGAACAGAAAAATTGTAGTTGTCTCCAAAGCGTAACATCAGATTGTGGAATCAGACCTATTCCACAGAGAACCCGACACCTCATCTGAGACGTTGACGAGTCAAGGGCTGAATAATCAATGATCTGTGACCCAAAAAGACAAACTCTGAGCTGGTGGGTTAAATAGATATGGCCAGTCTGTGTCTAAAAATGTCCTGTTAATATATTTAAGTTAAATCTGTTTGAGATCATAGACGCAGCAGTGAAGTGTCAGTTTGCAGATATTGGTACTTACAGGTTGAGCCGGCTGGGAATTTCCCTGGAAGAAAGATCAGAACATGACCCATGTTAGTACACAAACTCATCCAACCTGTTCAGTTCATTCATTATGATGACAAAAAGGTACCATAACTTTAGAAGGGTAACTCTAATACATGGAATTACTTTATAATCTAAAAAAAAAAAAAAAAAAAAAAACACCCTACATTTCTGGAAAGAAAGGCATCAACATCTCTCAAATGGAAACAGCTTAATTTTACCAACAGACACATGGATATGTGCTGTGTTCCTAATTTAAACAACAGAACCATGATATTCTCTAGTCTGCTGGATCCTTTACTTTACAAACTACTGAGGACAGGGAGATGATTATAAACATTACTAAATATCCCCACTTAGATATCTTGAGGAGACATGGATCAGAACTCAAATCAGAGATTTGGAAGCTTTGACCAAAAACAGGATCTCTGTGGGCACCATCAAACACACAAGTCAATATTTCCAACACAAAAAGCTACCTGTTTTAGACCTCCTGGACCATTTTCCATCTAACTGGCTTACCACCAGTTTTTTTGTGTTTGTAACACCTCAAGCTCAGACTCTGGGTACATAAAACTGTTTCTTTCTCAGCATCAACCTTGAGTGGGGCTAAAGGATAACACTGCTTTTGTTGAGGCCATTGCCTCCAAAGTGGTTCTAGTGCATAACAAAGGCTGATGCTAGAATAAGTTCCTAACTGGTCCTACAAAAGAACTCTAACTTTTCCATAAGCTTAAAACCATGTCAAAGCTACATCATTAGTATCTGAAGGACATCGCAGGCCCCGTCTTGGACCCCCTACAGACTGCTTACAAGGAAAACAGGTCAGCAGATAATAAAGCAAAGTTGGAACTGCATTTCATCCTGCACCACCTCGACCAACTCCTTATCTGTCTCTCCAAGATGAAGCCACTACAGGAGTTACTGCTGCCATTAATGCTTTACCTTCATTTAACATAAAAGTACTCATAGGTCAGTGCTCCTGTGTGTTTTTTTGTGTCTCTGTCTTCTCTAACATCCAGTCGGTCGTGGCAGATAGCCGCTGATACTAAGTCAGGTTCTGCTTCTGCTGGAGTTTTCTTCCTGTTAAAGGGGAGTTTTTCCTCTCCTCTGTCGCCTCTTGCTGGTCCAGGAGGAGCGATGCTGTAGTCAAGGACTGATGCTCTGCTGGGTTTCCTTAGATACTTTTAAACCAGTTTGAATAATAAGCTGAACTTGATTCATTAGTTGACTAGGATAATTTAGAATGGATAGAACTAACTTGGACTCTGTCTAGAAGATTCAATTATTTTTGGTAAGGTGCATCAATACAACATGCATTGTGAACTGGCACTTCATAAGTAAACTGAACAGAAAGGAATTGGCTACCCGGGAACATATGGCAGGATCCTAAAGAGTTACTGTATGTCCTGTGGTCTAACAGCAGAAAAAGTACAATAAAGATGTTTACAATTGTTTTTATTTTTATTTTTTTTAGGATGAAATTAAATCAAATATGATCAAATATGACTGGGAGTTTTTTAGGGGGATTTTATTATTCATGTGTGTTGAACTAAGCCAGTGGCGAAAAGCTTTTCATTAAACCTTACTGACTCTTAGTCTGTGATTGGTCCTACACATGAAAGCAGACACACACTTGAGCTGGTTTCATCCTGTGATTTGCCTGTTCATAGCTTACAGATCTGTGATGCCGTTTCCAAACTGTATTACTTAAAGTTGCTCTGTCCTGTAAAACCATTTAGCCTGCTGCTTTTCTATGCTCTCATTTTCTTATCTCTACTGATATTCAGTTTTCTACTGTTTTTACCTAGATCCTTATTCTTCCCCAGTCTGTGTGTGACTAGAACGATGAGCTTTGAACTCTGTGGCTCCAATGAAAAACAGGAACCCTAAAGCTAAATCTGAGCCCTGCTTTAATGGCAACTCGAGCTGTCAGTCATAAGTGCCATCAAGCTGCCTTTAGACAATCACTCATCTGAGCCTATCTGCCTCTCTGAGAATCTGGCCTTTCTGTGCAATTCTCCATTACCTGCTGTTGATGCTATCTGGTTTGTAGTGGTAATATATATTAACCACTAAACCAAATAAACACTCTTTCATTTTTGGTGTTGTGGCCTCAAGATGAAGCTGTGCAAAGAAGCGACATTAAATAAGCTGAATTAACCCTGAGAATGATCATAAAAGAGTTGCTGCAAGCTGCTGTGTGCTTGGGGGAGTAACCTGCAGGCCTTTCAGAAAAAAACTGAAACCATCGTTGCTTCCATTTAAAGAATTTGGGAGATGCTACTCACCGACCACATGTCCCACGGTACAGCAGTCTAAAACCAACACAGAACATATTAATATAACTTACATTAAAACAGGGTAAACTGCACTTATTGAAATAATAATAATAATAATAATAATAATAATAATAGAACAGAAACAGGCTTTATTGTCCCACAGGGGAAATTCTGGTGTAGCAGTAGTAACAGATATAAAGTTTCACACAAAAAGTTCTTAAAGTGTAAAAAGCAATTTTAAAAAAACAAGATTAATAATAATTATTATAATACTAACAACAATAATAATAATCTGTACAAGACTCTAGCAGAAAAAAACTGAGCAGTTATTAGAAGTAGGCATATCAGACCAGACCCACGATCCTAGGGTTGTGCAACTGAGTCAGATCACTTTTTCAAAGAATGTACATAATGTGCATGTGTATTGAACATTGAAAAACGATAGAGTATTTATAGTACAGTATATCAGTGCAGAAACACAGATGTGCAATAACCGCAGAAATGCTATTTAAAATGAGTAAGAACAGAGTAAATGATTGAGCAAATGCCAGCAGGGATATGAACACTTATTGATTCTGTTGAGAGCAGTGATGATTCCAGAGTCTAACAGCTGCTGGGAGGAAGGGTCTCCTATAACGCTCCTTAGTGCACCTAGGATGCAGCAGTCTGTCACTGAAGGAGCTCTCCAGCTCAGCTACAGCTTCATGCATGAGGGGGCGTTGTCCATCAGTGATGTTATTTTAGCCAGAGTCTTTCTGCCTCCCACCACCTGCTCTGGGGTCAAAGGTTATCCTAGCACAGAGCTGGCCTTCCTGATGAGCTGATCTAACTGCTTCCTCTCAGCTGTAGATAAGCTGCTGCTCCAACATACAGTCCCACAGAAGATGGCTGATGCCACACAGAGTCACAGAAGGTCTTCAGCAGCGCCCCCTGCAGTCCAGAAGACCTCAGCCTCTTCAGCAGGTAGCGTCAGCTCTGACCCTTCCTGTAAAGAGCGTCAGAGTTATGAGTCCAGTTTATTGTTCAGGTGAACACCCAGGTACTGAGAAGAGTCCACGATCTCAGTGTCCACTCCCTGGATGTTCACCGGTGTCAGTGAGGGGTGTCCTCGCCTGCAGAAATCCACCACCAGCTCTTTGGTTTTAGCAGCATTGATCAGGAGGTGGTTCCTCTGGCATCAGTCCACAAACTCCCGAGTCCACTGTCTGTCCTCTGAGTCGTCCTCTCCTGTGACGAGGCCGACTATGGCAGAGTCATCAGAGTACTTTTGCAGGTGGCGGTGTGGGGAGTTGATGGAGAAGTCTGCAGTGTAGAGGGTGAAGAGGAACAGCACCAGCACGGTTCCCTGAGGGACCCCCGTTCTGCAGACCAGCCTGTTGAAGACACAGCTCTGTGTCCTCATATACTGTGGGTGGCCAGTGAAGTAGTCCAGTATCCACTGGGACATGTGGTGGTCCACTCCTGACAGCTCTAGCTTGTCCCTCATAAGTCCTGGCTGGATGGTGTTGAAAGCTCTGGAGAAATCAAAGAACATGATCCTCACAGAGCTTCCAGGTTTCTCCAGGTGGGTCAGAGCTCGGTGCAGGAAGTAGATGATAGCGTCATCCACCCCAGTGCCAGGCTTGTAGGCGAACTGTAGCGGATCCAATGAAGACGTCACCAGGGAGCGTAGATGTTTGAGGACCAGCCTCTCGAGGGTCTTCATCAGATATGACGTCAGGGCTACCGGCCTGTAGCTGCTGAGGTCCTTTGGATGTTTGGTCTTTGGTACCGGTACCAAACAGGAGGTCTTCCACAGTTGTGGTACTTTCCCCAGCTTCAGGCTCAGGTTGAACATGTATCCCATGATGCCACACAGTTGATCTGCGCAGCACCTCAGGAGCCTGGAGCTGATGTCATCTGGACCTGCAGCCTTTCACACCTTAATCTTTTGCAGCTCGTTCATCACTTCAGGTGAGGAACGGGACAAGATGGAGGTGGGGGAGGGAGTCCTCTGAAGTGAAGGGGTTGGATGATGGCTGAGAGGTGTGAAGTCCTGAGAAGAAAAGCTGGCAGTCGTTATAGATGAAGGGGGTAACAGCAGCGGGAACTGAGCTTGGGGTGGGGTGGGTGACTGGTCAAACCTGTTAAAGAACTGGTTCAAATCTTTCACTCACCCAAGATCTCTGACAACCTGAGGGTTTGGTTTGTGGCCTAAAATTGACTTCAAACTTCTCCATACTCCTCTGATGTTGCTCTCCTGCAGCTGATCCTCCATCTTCTTCCTGTAGATGTTTTTGCATCCCTAATTTTCCTTCTCAGCTCCTTCTGCACAGCTCTCAGCTCCTCCTTGTTTCCTGATCTAAAGGCTCTCTTCTTCTCCTTCAGGAGCTGTGATCTGAGCCCCCCAGGGGCTGGAGAGGTGATGAACTCTATGCCTCCTTGGTGTTGGCATAAAGTGGATCCAGGATTTTGTCATCTCTGGTGTGGCAGGTGACATGGGAAACATGATTAAAGTCCTCCGAGATCAGAAAGAGGCCTGTGGGTGCCGGGTTTGAAGTCTGCTGGTTGTAGTGTGGAGGACATAGCAGGCTGCAGGAGCGTTAGCAGAGGGCGGGACAAACACAGTTATCACAATAACATGTGAAAACTCCCAAGTAAGATACTGCAGCCTCATGCTAACAGCCAGCAGTTTACTGCAGTGTCTCTTTGATGGTTAAATGTCCAGAGTCACACCATCCATCATTGACAAACAGCCAGACCCCCTTCTTTTTTCTTACCCCTCTCTTTCGTTCTGTCACCACAGAGTAAATGGAAGCTGTCCATGTTTATATGAGAGTCTTAGCGCGGTTAGCCACGTCTCAGTCAGGCAGATGAAGCTGGCCTCCCACCAGCTGGTCCACTTTTTTTGGGAAGAGATCTCACGTTTCCCATGATAATGGATGGGATGATGGGTGTGCACCTTCTTCCTCAGTTGCGACGCCTGATGCATCCCACTTCTTTCTCAGCTCACGGGGAATATCTGGTCGCTCAGGGGAGGCAAAACAACAGAGCTACCGAGAGCTAGCAGCTGATCCCTGGTGTAAATAATAGACGCATGGCTGCTCACACGTTCTCAGAAAACAAAAGTAGTAACAAACGGCGATAAAAACAGAGCTGTCCAGACAAAAGTCAGCTCCATTGTGTGGTTCAGCTGCACCAGACGCGAGTCCAGGTCAGAGATGATACTCAGATGAGATTTTAATTGATTTAGTTGAAGGTAAAGCAGAGGTAAATCTTTTCTTCAGCTTCCTCCTAACGAGCGTGTACAGAAGGAGCTGGATGGGATGAGGAACTAGAGTGTTCTGCCAGCTCTCTGGGGAGATGGCCTCAGCAGCTTCAACAGGAATTCGTTTTTGAGAATGACAATCCCCCCCACTTTCTAGGCAGCTCTTTGCTGAATCCAAACAACCAGGACCAGGGTACAAAGCACCAGCTCACGCTGGGCCCTGTAGTGCAAAAAAGCCTGATGTGTGGCGGCCCTCAGGCACCCACTATTTCTAACATTTACCAACTGTAACACCTGCATCCTTCACATGCTGTGTAACTCCACAACCCAACTCACCGGTCTAGTTCTAACCCCCTAATGAGAGCCCCATCAACCTTGATCAGAGCTAGTAATGCTGTCAGACTGTTGGATGGTCCAGTGACTGCCTGATGGCGCTAGCATTCTACTCCTGAAGTCAATACCCATGCCCTTTGGTGGCTGTTCCTGACATGTTGGCTACTAGTAAATCACTCAAATCTCCATCACTGCTCTGCATCTGGACCAGATCCAGATCAAGGCTTTCCTTCCTTGAGCCCCGCTGTTTGACAGCAAGGACTGATTCACTTCTAGAATCTGTTGCTGTCATTCTCTCAGGTGTATTAAGGTATATTCTGGTTCAGCTGTCAAAAAGCATGAGAGCACCTGAGGAATTGGGGAAACACTTTCATCCGGCTGAAAAGCATCAAAGTCCAGGTCAAGAAGAGACTCTCCGGGTCGTTCGTTTGGCTGTGGACAGCAGCAGAGAGGAAGAAGGTCAAAGGGGAGGAAAAAAACTCATGTAAGCTTAATTTTCTTTGCTGTCCTACCTGAGAAGGTGATGGAGCAGGTAGAAATTCTCCACCGAACAAGTCAATGATCTGCTCTTCTGCCACTTCTTTAGTCGGTGTGACTTTAGGAGGTGGTGGAACAGGTGGACCCTTTTTAAGCTGCCAAAGGAAATGAAGCACCATTACCAGGTAAAATGAGACTGAATCAGACAGAAAAAGTTAAGGTTTAAAGGTGGAACAGCATCGGTTCTTATTCTATCCCACTAACGAGCAGCTCTACATTCAACTATTGTGTGAACCTCTCCATCAATGAGGCTAAAGTAAAAGTTATTTTCATGGTTTCTTATGAGTCTGAAAAGTCCAGTAAAGTACCGGCTAAACTGTTTACTTGTGAACCTTTCTGACATTCGCACATCCTGAGAATAATAACTTACAAAACTGTAATTTAACTTTATACCTTCATTACCTTTCATGCTGTAAAAAATGATAGAAAATAAGCCGAATTTTAAGTGAAACAAGACTCGTGGAATCAGTTCATCTGAACACAGTTTGTCTGAACACCTGGAACCAGTTCATCTGAATACCTGTAATCAGTTCATTTGAACAACTAGAATCAGTTCAAATTAACACAATCTGAACACCTGGAACCAGTTCATCTCAACACAGTAAATCTAAGCACCTGAAATCAGTTCATCTGAACACCTGGAATCAGTTCATCTGAACACAGTAAATATAAATGCCTGAAATCATCCATTCATCTAGACACCGGGAATCAGTTCATCTGAACACCTGGAATCAGATCATCAGAGGAAGAGCAACCATACTGTTTGTGACTTACTGGGTACAGATGTGGAAAAAGAGGTTTGGTCTTCAGTTCCAGTATATTTTATCTGAATGTGATCAACTGATGGGCTGGAAACGCTGATTCTGGGCCCTGAGCTGCTGAACTGAGAGGTTTGAACAGTTTCTGGGGGAAGTTGAGAGGGTTGACTTGTTGAAAACCTGCAGCTTTCTCTGCTTTTACCTAAAATGTTTCTTTCAACTTCCTAAGCTGTGATTCTGTGATGAGCTCCTCACTCATTCCTCAGTTCCTTCTCTACAAACTGCAGTGAACAGGACCGCAGTCAGATTTAAATCTGTGGAGGCATTGCCATGATGTTAGCTCACACTGACCAATAGTTGAATTTGCTTACACATTAATGGAAACTTAAAGCTGCGCACTCAGTGTTGGCTTGGATTTGATGCATCGTCAGGTGTGTACAGGCACACACATGAGCAGCCTCGGGTGTTCATCTTCCAGGTAGAAGGTAGATTATTGCATCTGCAGCTTTACATGTGCTGAAGCTGAAAAGGTTTGCTGCTTTCTTTGATGGATCAAATGTCTGTAAAAGTCCAGCACCCTTTATTTCTTGTCTATTTTTGGTTATGTTAAACTGCTTTAGTGATAATGATATCCAATTTATTTAATCTTTAGCAAATATATCACTAAACTAATTCACATGTCTAAATAAAAGTGTGAGATGAAATAAAACTGATCATCATGCAGTTTTAGTTTCCTTTGAGATGTTGGAGAACACGTCTAGTTTCTCCAGCTGGCATGTTACTTTCCGTCACATGACCCAATCAGAACCAGCAGGTCTGATGTTCTAGAGACTTTCACCAACAGAACATTCACAGGTACGGACACAAACACGACTGAAACACGGATGTTAGACAGACAACACAGGATGTCACGTAACTCACCAAGTAACAGACAAAAGTCAGCAGAAAAGAAAAAAAAAAAACAGTCAAGGTTCAGTCAATAATCATTAATCAACTTCATCAATCACAATCTACGGGCAGATATCAGTAACCCTGGTAGCGATTCATCTGCTTCATCAATAATCTGGGATCCCTTCTTGCTACAAACCTGGACAGAAGTCAAGAGTCTGTCCTCAGGGATGACCCTTAGAGGAAAATCATCTGAACTAAACAGGGTCTGGCTTTGGAAAAACGTGCCTTAAAGCCTCTAGACACTGCTGGAAATTATGGGATATCTGGACATGCTGGGGAAAACTGATGGAGTCATGACCCACATCCTGTTCTGACAGCTTGGATTCTTTGAGGACCTCATGGATTCAACCAATCTACATCTTCATCATTCAGGTTAGAAGAAGGTTTTGCTCAGCTGAGATGCTGATAAAGATGTTTCAACTGATTATTCGGAAGGGTGTGAATAATTTCTGACATTATTTAAATGAAATCTAAATAAAAACTGATAAATTACTTTATTATTTCTTTATAAATCTGTCTCCTGGTTGAATCAAAACCATTTAAATCAACTGGGACCACTGGATCAAGTCGTCTTGCAGTCGGTCACATGCTGATGTGCCCCTGGGCAAGGCACTTAGCCCCAGGTTCCCTACCGATCTGCATATTGCTATGGAGTAGTTAGTGAGTGTGACCAGAGATTTGACCTTTGGCCTCAGGTGGACAGGAACCTTTCTGAACCACCTTGTGTTCAAAGGTGGCGTTTATCCCATGCCGAGCACAGACGGTCAATAAGGACCTGGGAGGCCTTTCCTCCCAGTCACACTGCTCCAGGTAGCATCATTGTTACCTGGATGGTTCCAGATCCCAGAACTGTGTGGAGGTGAGTCCAAACACTAGTGGTTATGGTGCCAGCAGCACCAGCTCCTTTCCCACCGGTTCAACATCCTAAAGCTCTTATTATTATTTTTTTTTTGTTGCTATACAGCAACAGAAGAGGCTGGACATCCTGCTGTGTGTGATCATAGCTTTTCTGTGGTTGTTGCTTCACTTTATCTAAGCTCTTCTTTGATTATGGAGGTTTATTTGAGTCAGATTGGATTCAGCTGTGCTCACCTGGACTGATATTACCTGAATTGGGGATTTTGGCCGAGGTGGTCCAGGTGAAACTGGACGGAGCATGTGATTGGAGCTAGCATCTGGACTCTCTGGTGGAGTCTCGTCTTCCGGTGGCGATGGGGTTCTGGCGAGGCGCAGCGGTCCAGAATCACTGGGGAAAAGGGGAAAGAGAGGATTAATCTGTTTACTGAGGCTCGATTAATCGTGTCTAAAATGGGGGCAGTGATCAAAGGGAACAGTTGGGACTGAAAGTCTGCAGTTCTGAATTAAACCAGAGACATGAAAATATTTCCCAAGTCCAACCATGTAAACACCTGGTGGTTTCTGTTTATCAGTTCATCTTTCTATTTTATTTCAACCACAGATGTTTGAACACGTTTCTTTGGGGTAAAGTTCCAGAGACTGTCGGCTGACTGGACTTACCTTGGAGCTCCTTGGATGGTGAAGATCTTGTCTGAGTGTTGTTCTCCTAACTTGGTCATGACTTCATACAGCTCCCTGCACACCTGAAGGAGAACGACAACAACTACAGCTCTGAACGCCTCTCTGGAGGGTTCTGAGGAACAGATGAACTCACCAGTGAGATCTCTCGGTGAAACTTGGCCTCCAGACTGGTGACACACCTAAAGGTGCTGATGTAGAAACCAACTCGGCTGGAGAGAAGGAAAATGAACAATCAAATAAAACTGAGTATCGTCAACTATTGAGTGAGACTGAAGAGGGCGCTGTTTGACTTGTATTCAGCACCAAGAGAGGCTGCAGATGCATGTAAACCTCTGAGAAGAAACCCGGTTCCGGTTCCTGAGATCAGAACAGAGGAAATAATCCTGGTGCAGCAGCAAAACGTGGGAAAATATTCAAAAACAAGTAAAATGAAGCAAAAAGCTAAATCTACATCCTCCTCCTTCATGTTGCTGTAGAATCCATGATGTTACTAACTTCCTGTCTGACTGTTAGTTTCTGTTCACAGAGGAAGCGTCACCTGTGGCTTCTGCTGGTGCAGGTTAATCAGGATCCTTTCTGTCATCAGTGGATTATTTCCATCAGTTAGATGGAGAGAGAGCTGAGGGTGAATAAAAACCTGACCCTCCACTGGTCTGAGTCAAAGAACAACCACCAGAGAACAAAAGCTGGACTCTGAGGAACACGAGCCTCTCTGCTCAGAGCTGATCAGATCTTATTTTAGGTTTCAGGAGCATCAAGTAATGTATTTACTGTGCGGAGAAACTGAGATTAGTGGATAAATGCTCAATAATAAAGCCTGCAACGCAATGATGGCATCAGCACTAACAATCATGTCTCAGTTAAAATATATTATTCTCATCAGTTTCAAAGCTTTTTAAATCTGTCTGAAGGGTAAATTCTGCTTTCACCAAACCACAAAGCTTGTAAGCAATGAGAGGAATAATAATATTACACAGCATCATATTGCTGTAACAATGGTTGGAACAGCGGGCGGCCCTGTTGCCTTGTAGCAAGAAGGTACTGGGTTCAAATCCCGGCTGATTGGCGTCTATTTCTACAAGTTATCCCTTCAGTGTCCAATAACCACCCTTCAGGGTTTTATTCACACCTGGGCAGATTAACTTGAGCAACAGTGTATCAGAGGAGCTCCTTAGTGAACAAACTAACCACGCTCACAGCTTGATCATTACCCAGCATGCACCTGCCCCAACCCTGCTGTATCATAGTTGCAAGTATGATGCTCTTTATCTTATTTAATATGTAAAGTTTTTCTCCATATTTACTCTGCTGGAGGCTGGTTGTTCGCAGTAATAATGCCAGTCTGGAGGTCGCTAGCAGAGCTCATGCAAAGCATCATGGGATCAAGGAATAATTTGATATACCCACATATGCTCATACAGTTAAGCCCACAATTATTCATACTGCTTTCAGATTTTAGTTTAAATTAATGTTTTAATTTGACCAGAATGATACTTCTGACTGGAAGCAGCGCTGGGCAATATAGCTTCAAAATAAAATAACCCAGATTTTTTTCATACCAGATCTGATTTGAATTATTTTTTTCTCTCACTTTCCTTTCTAATAATGAAATTACAAATGGGAGAAGATTTTCAAAAAGTGGCTTTTATTTCAGTCATCTCTTCTGTGAGTTGGACAACGGCATATCAGGGTCACACTCTGTCTTGCTCGATATGAGCGATTGCTGTAAAGTCGATGCCACAATGCCATGCAATCGCCCCCTGCTGGCCAGGAGGAGTGAACGCTGCAAGTCAGTGACTATGCTCTGCTGGGTTTCCTTAGAAACTTCTTGAACTACTTTGAATAATTTATTGAGCTGCTGAACTGGTTGATAACCAGGATCAATTAGAATGATTGGATGATCGAATTGATTTTTTTTATTTTAATTTTTTTGTAAAGTGCCTCAAGACAACATTTGTTGTGAATTGATGCTATATACATAAACTGAATTGAATTGTAAAACCAAACATTCAATGAATCAATAAAATCGATTTATCGCCCAGCCCTAACTGGAAGTAGTATTAATGTTCTGGAGCGTCCAGTCAGAGTCCAGACTTGAATCTGATAGAGAATCAGTGGAGGGAGCACTAAAAATTAGGGTGATGGTAAGAAGACCTTCCCAGACGTGGAGCTCATCAGCAGAGACTGAGATCAAGATCATCAAGATGTGTCCAGAGGAGTCGTGCAAACAGCTGCCCAGCAGTTAGCAGAAAGGTTGGATTGTTGCGCTGCAGATACTCATCTTCTTTACTGTCAGCCGTCCTGTTTGGCCTCAGCGATGGATCCAACTATCAGATGCTTCTTCAACCTGCCAACTGATCCAAGCATAGCTCCAACAGGTGTGTGTTTGCCTGACTCACCGATCCCAGAGAGTTGGCAGTTCATCTTGCAGACCCACGTTCAGCTCATCAAACACTTTCTGAGCCTTTTTAAGCTCATCTTCAGCCTGCAGGGTTCATGAAACAGAGTTAAGCACCTTCCATCTCCATCACATCCTACCTCCATCAGCTCAGACTCACCTTCATCACCTTCCTGTCATTCTTCATCCCAGCAGCCTGCAAAGATTCCAGTTGATGCCGAGCGCTGTCGTAGTCGATGAGTTTCCGACTTCTTTTGGCCACACGCATCTGAAAGCATCAGATGTCACTTTCTTCTGGACTTTTCCTTCATTCTTGTAAACGAGCTGTTCTTACCTTGAGGTCTGGGAACTGCTGCAGGTATCCATCCAGGTTTAGCAGAGTTGAGTCCACTAGTTTGTTATGGAAGTCTTCCCACAGCGCATCACAGTCCTGCAGGACACAGAGTTGAGATGTGTTGACATGAATCAGTTGCTTTTAATGTTTGCAGAGATCTTTGGGGGAACGACGTCTAATTGAGACCGGAAAAAACGGATTCTGCCCAGCGTACTCTGAACAAAGTCTAAACCCTGTAAGAAGAACCATTGCAGACCCTGAATGAACTCTGACCCCTCATTGTCCCCTGCTGTCTGAACCTTACATCAACACTTCAATGAAGCCCAGGTCAGCATGGTGAAACAGTAGTGGCAGTAATTTCCTGGGTATGTAGATGAGGTGTTGCATCTCCAGCAACAGAGACAGGATCTAATGCTGGTCGACTCCAGGTGTCTCCAAGTCCACAACAGTGCTGGACTGTAGATCAACCAATAAATATTTGTGGCAATAACCACAGTATTGAAGAACAGAGCGACTCATTGCTTTTATTTTGAAAAGCTGTAAGCGTCTGTGCCCTTTGACCCAAAGAAGGGAACAGAAAGAAACAGAGGATGGATGGAGGGGACACCTTACTGTGTATAAGTTTTAAGCAACCATTGGATTTTAAATAGAGGACAACAAACACAAGAATTATTATTACAGCATTAACAACAAGAAAAAAAAATTCCACATATAGTTCCAGTGCCATATTTTACAAATATTTATTAATTAAGACCCCATATCTATTATCCAACACTGTGCTCAAAGAGATCTGTGTTGTCACAAGGTCCACCACTTTTAAATAACATGGCTACTACTGCAACTTACTTGTTGGGTGGAAGCATCAAAGAATGAAGTTTGTTTTTGAGGGTCACAGATCCGTCGATCACTCTGTTGTGACTCCGATGCTGAAGCACATCTTTTTCTATTGACATGACTGCAAGACTGAAGTCTTTTCTGACCCACTGTTTGGCGCAGCCAGGAGCCGACGCAGTGAAGCACCTTTCACAGGAGCAGCTGCTTACAGGCACCGTGAGGGCCTTCAGAGAGAGTAATGTGTCTGAATCAAGGAGGTTGTACACAGAGAGCATATCAGTGGTGTGAAAAAATGTTTGCCTCCTTCCTGATCCCCTATTTTTTTCATGTTTGTCCCACTTCAGTGTTTCATAACATCAAACCAATTTAAATTTCAAAGACAACACGACACAGAATGCAGTTTTTAAATGAAGGTGTTTATGATTAAGGGAGAAATAAATCCCAACCTACATGGTCCTGTGTGAAAAAGTGATGCCCCCCCCCCAGTTAAAACTGTAGTTTATCAGACCTGAGTTCACTCTCCAGCCACCCCCCCCCCCCCCGTTCTCAATCAAGACTGCAACAGGACCTGCCCGGCAGAGTGAAGTAGACCAGCAGATCCTCTACAGCTGGAGATCAGGCTGAGATCCAGACAGATTCAGGAACAACTGAGGAAGACAGTAACTGAAACCCATCAGCCTGGAAAGGGTTAAAAGCCGTTTCTAAAGCTGAGGAACTCCAGCGAACCACAGCAAGAGCCGTGATCCACACCTGGAGAAAACATGGAGCAGTGCTGAAGCTTCGCAGGAGGGGACCAGAATGACCCCAAGAGCTCAGCGACGACTCATCCGAGAGGTCACAGAGGCCCCACAACAACATCCAAAGAACTGCACCTGCCTCAGTAAGGGTCAGAGGTCATGCCTCCACCATAAGAAACAGACCAAAATGGCATCCATAGCAGAGTTCCAAGATGAAAACCTCTGCTGAGCAACAAGAACATGAAGGCTGGTTCTAATTTTTCCCGAACATGTTGATGATCCTCAAGACTTTTAGGAAAACACTCTGAGGACTGACGAGACAAAATCTGGACTCTTTGGAAGGACTGCTTCCCCATACATCTGGTGGAAAACAACATCATAGCAACGTTAAAGCATGGTGGCGGCAGTGTGATGGTCTGGGGCTGTTCTGCTGCTTCAGGACCTGGAAGACTTGCTGTGATAAATGCATCCATGAGTTCTGCTGAAGGAGAACGTCCGGCCGTCTGTTGGTGACCTCAGGCTGAAACCAACCTGGGTTCTGCAACAGGACGACGACCCAAAACACACCAGCAGGTCCACCTCTGGAAGGCTGAAGAAAAACTAGATGGAGACTTTAGAGTGGCCTAGTCAAAGTCCCGACCTGAATCCTATTGAGATGCCGTGACCTTAAAAAGGCCGCTGATGCTGGAAAACCCTCCAATGTGGCTGAATTAGAACAACAGAGATGAGAGGAGCGAGATTCCTCTCATCTGGAAAAGACTCACGGCAAGTTATCGTAAACGCTTGATAGCAGCTGTTGCTGCTAAGGGTGGGGGGGGGCCCAACCAGTTATTAGGTTGAGGGGGCAAACATTTTTTCACACAGGATCATGTAGATTTGGATTTTTTTTTCTGCCTTAATAATAAACACCTTCATTTAAAAACTTCATTTTGTGTTTACTTGTGTTGTCTTTATATTTAAATTGGTTTGATGATCTGAAACACTGAAGTGAGACAAACATGAAAAAAAAAAAACAGAAAAACAGGAAGGGGGCAAATACTTTCTCACACCACTGTATCTGGGGAGGAACATCCAGCCTCTGTTTTCCAAACAAAGTAGGTTCTGCCCACCAGAACCTCCTCTGTTTTCAGGTTGATGCGGTGCTGTTTTGCAAGTTCATTCAAGTGTGATTCGCTCCAGAAGTTCTGCAAGCCTGGAGGCCTTTTAGCAGCAAACAAACACAATTATTGTTTGCTCCCAAATATTTTGCAGCCGCACAGATTATATTTTGGGCCCATGTGTGACTAAAATGGTTGTAATTTCAAGCCCTGAAAAACATTACTTAATTACTTGAATTAAAGTAATATTGAGTTAGTTATTGGGGCCTGCCATAGCAATGCATGGAGGCCCCTGTTACTCTCCACCTGAAACCGCTTTCTCCGTTAATGCGGCCCGAACCGTAGCTGCACCCCACAATATACATATATATCAAAGATTCCGGCTCGTTCTCGAGATGTGGGCTTTCACTCAGCTTCTCGTTTAGAGTTACCATGGCGACGTAATTAGCGAAAAACTACCCCATACAAAGTCAATGGAGCCAGGTCCTGAAGACATGCTAAAAAAACAAAAAACAAAACACTATTTTGGAGGATTTACCGTGTCGTCATGGTTTCGCCTCCAAACGCCATTCAACACTCAGTTTGGAGATACGTCCGTGCTGCGTTCAGAAGACGGTATGTTGACACCTCTGACGGTTTTTCCACAACACGCCCCACACTTTGGCAGGCCCCTTTTAAATTTCTTCAGAAATTTTCTAGTTTTTTTTATTTAATACTGCTGTTTTTAAATCCACTCAAGGGCAAATAATAATTAAATAATAATTTAATGTTTAATAATAATAATTAAACAACAATTCAAAAATCCCCCAAAACTCCGTTTTTAAACAATCTTAGATGGGTCTTCAGTGAATATCGTCACAGTCCTTGCAGGCTACTCTAACCCCAGCGGGCACCGTGTCGGCGACCCGTGCTTAGGCTCACCTTTCCAGAAGAGATCTCACTCGCTGTGCTGCTCTGTCCTGACTCCTACAGGTTTACAGGGATGGCGAAGTTATCATTACTGCAGTATTATGATTATTATCCACTGATGACAATCAACTCCTGCTTCACGGTGTGCAAACATCCATAAAGTGAGAAAAATAGCTGATGCTGCTGAAGGAAGTCCACCAAAAGAGATAAACAACCAGGGCTTTCACTGTGCATTTCAGCGCAGCTAGTGCGCTAAGCAGCGGCCTGTTCTCTCACACGGAGCGAGCAGCCAGGTTTTATGGGTCAAACGGGGAGCAGGTGCGTCATTAATTACATGGGACGTCATGCTGTTAGCTGGAGGCTAAAGCTAGCTTATTGTTACCACCAGCAGTCATGACCAACACTTACTTTGTTGAAAAACATTTGAATCTTCTTCTCTGAATCTCCTCCTGACCTGCTCATTGAATCGCTTTGCTGCTGGTCAGCGCTGCAAGCAAGGTTGCAGGGAAAACGTGGACTGGATCCCAAGTGATGTAGGCGTACTCTATGTAAACATGTGGAATGGACTGCATGACGATGCACTGACGGGGTCTCTACCTTACACTATGAAGTAACGGGAAACTGACAGACTTATGATCATATTTGAGTTAATAATGACAGTTTATGTGATTATTTAGTTAAACACATGTTCTGGCCACATTATATTGCATTTGTTGAGAGTTTTTTGTTAAAAAAAACCCAACAACAATAAAGTAAAGTTAAAAACACTAAATTATTTAGAGGGGCTTAACAACACTTTAGGGAGGCTTCAGCCCCCCTAAAATAGGCCTAGTGACGCCACTGACCTGGACTGTGCCAACAACAGGCGGATCAAGAGGAAAGACAGCAGATGAGGACAGGAGCTGATAAACAGGTGATGTTTTATGTCACAGACACATTCAGTCAGTCGGACTCTGTTTTCCTCAGAGATTCACTCAGCGAAGGTTCCCTCATCTGACCAACCTTCCCAATGGTCACGATGTCATCTTTGCCGTGCCAGTCCGGTTCGTAGACTTCATGCAGAGACTGCGTCAGGTTGATGGACGCCTGCTGCATCCCTACGAGAAAACATGGTTTCTGAGAACCTGAGCGCCATCAAACACATCCAGATGATGTTGAATGTAAAAGTGGAGTTTATCTGATTTTTGATCTACAATGAGCACAGGAAGACAATGAGGCTGAATGATGAGTCACCTTTGATGGCGGACATGTAGGCCTTCATCTCCCTCTGCAGCCGAGCACCTTCAGACTGACAGGAAGTAGGTTCAATCAGATTAAAGAGAGATCAAATTTCTGCAAATTATCATGAACTCCAGAGTAGCACTGATTAGGCTCAAGACTTGGAGTCCAGAAAACTGAAACTGTTCAGATGAGCTTTCAGTAAATCATCATCATCATCATTGTTTGTTTATAAAGCACTTTAAAAACTAAAGTGCTGTACAGGTATATCATAACTAAAAGGAAATAAAATAACAATAGCAATAATAATAATAATAATAATAAAAATAATAATAATACAGAACAAAAAGAAAAGTACAAGGTTGACATAACTGGCAATGAAATCATAAATCAACGTCTAGCCTAATGTTGGCGCTGTCTGGAATTAGACGCCTGTTTAAAACAATGACTTGAATCATTTAGAGATCCATCAGCCTTCCCAGATAGAGGGAGATTGTTCCAGAGACTCGGACCTGCGACTCCCCTGGTCTCCAGCCGAGTCCTGGGAACAACGAAAGCTCTTCATCTGTAGATCTTAGAGATCTACTCAGACTGTGGCTGTAGAAGCCCAGCAAGATGAGGAGGTGCCATCAGAGTGAACGTGGGAAGGTTTTCTGGAGCATCGGCCTGTCTCTGGTAAACCTGGCAATTACTGGAGGAGCAGGAGAAGAAGAGTTTGAAAAGACAGCAGAAGAAGAAACCTCTCTCACCTCTTGTCGCTTGAAGTTAATCACCACTTGTTCAAACTGCTCATCTTTGGTCTCGTCTGCTTTTCCCAGTTTCTGCAGAACCTGAAAAATAAACAAGAGTTGAACTGATTGAAGCAGCTTAAAGGGTTGGCTGTAAGTCTTGAACATGTGAAAACACGTCTTAGTGAGGACATTATTTTGGTCTCCTGTTCTAACGGGTCGTCTATGACCACGACTTCCTTCCTTCACCAACAGCAGAAACATCCTTTCCCAGAGGATAACTGGACCAGACCAGGCCCAGTTCTGGAGGGGATCCATGTTATCCTGGAGGACATAATGACCGCGTCTCGTGTCTCTTTCACACTGTGCTTAGAGGTGGGACTTCCAGACCTTTACACAACCCCAGTGTCCAGAGACAGAGGGTGACTTCTGCAGCAGAACCTCCCATCTCTGCAGAACCTAATCTCTTCCTGTTGGTGAACTGCTGGGTGAACCCCGAAGGACACCAGCATCCAACAGTTTCAGGGTGTGCTTTCTATTCTGCTGCAGAACCAGAACTGATCCTTTACTGGATCGATGAAGTTCATACCTGCACACAGGTGAGCTGCAGGTTAGTCAATCAGAATGAGGCAGGTTCTGACGATCAAAAGCTTTTGACAGAAAACCAGAGGCTTTCACGTCTGCAGTGATGTCACCGTCCCGACCTGCTCACGTTATCTAATTCCTCACGTGAAAACACGTTTTCCACTGCAGCTGAAGCGTCACATACAGACAGCAATAATCAGCCAATCAAAACGCTCTCCGTCAGCTGCTCTTAATGTCCCTGTTTTTCTTATTTTTTAATCCGTTTCTTTAAAACAGCCGCATGGTGACGTCATGTCCTCCAGATAATTACATGATCTTGAATAAAATCAGACAAAATAAAATGTGGGATTTATTCTGACAGATCAGCTGAGGGAGACGCTGCGGAGGCCTGCAGCCTCTCTGCAGGCGCACATCCTCCTCCAGGACCCGACCCTGCATCCACCCGAACCTGCAGCCGAACCTGCAGCCGGACCAGGCGGCTCCTACCTTTTCCTGGGCCCGGTTCAGCCGTTTCTGTACGTTCTTCGCAAAGATTCCCGTTTTAATTTCCGCCATGATGCCTGAAGAGGACGGAGGATTACACAGGAGACAGGAGGGGGAGGGCGTGCGTGCGTGTCTGCGCGAGCATGTGTAGGGGGCGTGTCTGAGAGGCCATCTAGAAGCTGATTGGTTGTTCCTCTCCAAGCTGCGGTCAGTCAGCCCTGGTGATGAGCTTCAGCTGTTAGATGTTGATCCAGCAGCTGCAGGTGAAGCTCCTCAGAAGGTCTTTGTCGAGGGGACCAGCAGGACATCATGTCTCCAGATGCGTGAACGCACAGAAAGCTGACATACGCAGTTTAACACGCAAACCTTTGAATTAATAATGAAGTGGAAACATGAGCAGCTGTCTGGAGGGTCTGGTTTCTATGGTGACACCTAGAGGGCTGCTACGGAACTGCAGATCCACGGAGGCCGATGGGAGGGCATACTGTCCTGGGACCCATGCGCTGGTTGGACCTTCTTAGGTTGGAGATGGGCTCAGAATCAACTCCAGAACCTCCTGCCAGTCTTCAGGGAAACTTTCTTCCAGCAGCAGTTCAGGTCTGGAGCTTTCAGACACACAATGATCCATCACATCCATCCCAGTCCTCCTCTGGGTGGCTGGCCAGTAAAGGTGTTAAGGCTGAAAAACGTGAGGCAGGAAAAGCTGCAGCAACAGGGTTAACTTCAACCATGAGAGAATAGTAAAATGGAATCTATTGATGTTTGGAGGAGCTGCACCCACAAGATGGAGCCAGGGGACATTTCTGCATGTCTGCAGAATGTTAGTCACCTGAGGAGCATCTCTTCTCCTGATGCATGAAGCTTCCTCTTTCATCATGTTTTCATGCTGAGATCCAGAAACAGAATGGAGAAGCTGCAGAAGCTGGATGGCTTCCCATGGTCAGATCTTGAAAGTTCAGTTTTTTTAGTCTGTGTATTAAAAAAATCACACCACACCATCGCTGATTTTCTTCAAGTCTGAAATATCTGCAGCTTTAACTCTAATCTGATTCTTTATTCCCTCAGAATCACAGAAACACTGAAAACCATCTGAGATCTTTTACAAAATGAAAACTTTTTAAAATCAAATTCTAGAAAAATCATCCAACAGCTTTCTTCTTCTACCTGCAGTCAGATGATTGCTCTGACATAAACAGCGGGGGGCAGCAGAGAGCCACTGCAGTAAAAACATTCAGTCCCACGAATTTCAAGAGATACTTGAGAAGACAGAGGAGACTCACAAAAACCCAGAACTGATCCAGGAGTACCTTCTAGGAAAAGTAAACGGAAAACTAGAGAGTTGTAGAGCAGGATCTAGAAATGCAGAGTTAATAACAGCAGCAGCTCCTGTAGTGACTTCATCCAGGAGAAAAAAAGCCAAACAGATGAACAGAGAGAGAAAGAGACAGGGTTAAACAGAGAGAGACAGATGGGGTTAAACAAAGAGAGAGAGAGATGGGATAAAACAGAGAGAGAGAGAGACAGATGGGGTTAAACAGAGAGAGACAGATGGGGTTAAACAGTGAGAGAGAGACGGGGTTCAACAGAGAGAAAGAGAAAAAGACAGGGTTAAACAGAGAGAGAGAGGGTTAAACAGAGGGAGAGATGGGGTTAAATAGGGACAGATGGGGTCAAGTGGATCATCTACAGTGGTACTTTCTCAAAGTCAGGTTTCTGGTCCAGATTAATTGAATCGATCTGGACCCAATTTGTCGTTCAGCAAAGACGAAGGCGAACTGTGGGATTGGAGTCATAAAAACATGGATTATGGTAGAATCTGGTAATTAGTGGATCTGATCTTAAATGTTTACAGTAGAGAGCTCTGGTCTCCACCACCGCTTTGAGACTGATGTGACCCACTGAGCCAAGACTCAGGCCCAATCAGAACCACTGGCTCATCACAGCTCAAGACACTGCGATGAAAGCCTCTGAGAGACACCGAAGCACAGGGCTGGAAAGTAACTAGTTACCCTTACTCACGTTACTGTAATTAAGTACAATTTCTCTGTACTTTGAAGTTGTTGAGAAAACCTGAATTTTGACTTTTTCTTGAGTAAAGTATTTTACTCAATTACATTTGAAATCATATCCATTATTGAGTAAAATATAGAAAATAAGATAAAACATGATAAAAACCAGCACTGATCATTCTGCTGCTCAGTGATCAGATCTCTGGGTGTTGCATCATTAGCGGACAGAGACACCATGAAGAACCCATCAGGTTTAGTTCAAGTCCACCTCTGAGAAGAAAACCTCTGGATGGACTCAAACGACCAGTTTAACTATGAGGAAGACAACAGCTTTATCATTCATTGTAAACTTAGTTTATGTTCAACATTATGACCATGAAAACGTTCTGGAGAACATCTAAACAACAGATGTAGATAATATCAGCTTTATTTAGTTCTTGTGATTATGATCTGTGGTTAAAACTGAACACAGAGGATCAGGTGCTCAGTTTGGGGTCAGTTATTTAAAACTATTAGAGGGGAGGGACAGTGGACATGTTGGACATATTGGACAAAGGATGAAGATCAGAACTGCCAGGTTCTGAGGAAAAGGAGAACCACAGAGAAGCCTCATAGATGAAGGATGCAGAGAAAACCATGAAGACACCAGCTGATAGATGTTTATCTCATCAAAACCTCCCAGATATTCATAATGTCATCCGCTAACATGTTTTATTTTGTGTTGCATTTTTATTTATCAAGGTTCTTCTTTAATTAAGCAGTTTGAGACCAAAATGTTCTCATTTCCTTTCTGAACTCCATGAGCGATATTTTCTGCTCATAAAAAAGTAATTAACTTTTACTTAAAGAAAATTTAACAAGGTCATTTTTACTTTTACTTGAGTAACATTTAACACTGGTTACTTTACTTATATTTAAGTAAAATTTAATCAGAGTAACTGTTCTTTTACTTGAGAACATTATTTTTGTACTAATACTAATACTAATACTAATTCATGATGCTTTTAAAATGTCATAAAAGGTTAAACTGCTGCAAGCGGAGAAAAAATTAAAAAAATGAATTAGTGTTATTGAAAGCTTATTTCATCAGAAATGTCCTACTAACAACAGTTCCCTTAAACGCATCACTGTTGCATTATGGGTTGTGACCCAGATAGACACCAAGTGAACTTGTCCTCCATGTGGTCCAAGAGGTGCACATGGTACTGGTCCATCTGTCCGGTACTGGTCCATCTGTACGGTTCCAGTCAATCTTTCTGGTACTGCTTCATCTGTCTGGTACCGATCCATCTGTCCGGTACCGGTCCATCTGTACAATACCAGTCTGTCTTTCTGGTAGCGGTCCATCTGTCTGGTACTGCTTCATCTATCTGGTACTAGTCCATCTGTCTGGTACTGGTCCAGCTTTCTGGTACCGGTCCATCTGTCTGGTTCTACTGTAGTATGTCCACATCTAAGGGGTCAGTATGGAGTTTGTTGTGTTTAATGTCAGACTGCAGCACCAGACCTGATAAGGAAGATAAGATATTTGAGAAAAATGTTTTTCATTTGGAGTTTTCTCAGTGTTGAAAGAAGGAGAAAATAAAACTTTAAAAGAGACTCGGATGATTTGTGGCCATAATTCTGATGGCCCTGTGCAGCTGCAGCCCTATGTAAAAACCACCAGAGGCAAAGTTTAGCTTCTGGGTCTTTACATCACTGAGCCTGGTTCTGGTTAGGGTTCTGCTGGCAAGAGGGAGTTTTCCTTTCCGTGGTCACCACATGCATCCTCAGTATGAGGTGTTTATCACCAGGATCTGACTGGGATAAATCGGATCTCAACTGGGTTTTGTAAAATACTTTCAGATGATACATGTATTGAGACTCGGTGCTGGTACCACACAGACCAACTGACTGGACCTGGTTTTATCGCTGTGGGTTCTGGTCATTTCGGCCCTTGGACTTTGGTTTGTTGGATTTCAGGTACGTTTTTCGGTGCCACTTGGATCAAACCAGTTGTTAGACCTTTGGGTTCAGACTAGGACAGGAGTGGACCACCAGGTCTCCTGAGACAGACAGGTACATCTGGAGGACGTCCCCCTGTTCAGAACACAGAGGACTTTGGTTTACCATTCTGAGAACAACTGAACCAGTCCACACAGCTGGTTCTGTTCTGGATCCAGGCATTTGTGAGTGAGGGACCAATGAAAGGAGTTTTTATAACTCCATCATCTCATCCTTTCATTCAAGCTTTAGAAAGAGACATAGAACTATAACAGCAACATTGAAGGTGGTTACCGACATTGTTGTTGCTCTTGATAAGAAGCTGTGTGGTCGATTTGTCAAAAGCATCTGATACTATAAACCAGGAAATTCTGATAGTCATGCTGCGGGACTCAAGCTCCTGCTTTATTTTCAAATGATCACAGATATACGAAACTATGTATTAAACATGTCAACACACCACTGTGTTCAAATGACCTGGTCTGGCACCTGTTGGTTAACTTTTCTTTATAAGGCAATATTTCTGCAGGCTTCTGTCTGTTCTGGACTGAATCAGGTAAAAGACTTTTGTTCACTCTGCTCTCTTATCCTGGAACTTGCTACAGAAAACATTTACATTGACTGAATATAGTGTTTTTATCTCCAAACTAAAAGACCTTGCGGTTCAATTACATGAACCTGTTTTTCATAGCTTGTGATTTTCTTTTAACTGTGTAACTTTTCCGTGTTTTATTTGTTGCCTCCTGGTCAGGACTCAATGGGATTTTATCCTGGTTAAATAAAAAAGTGATGGTTGAAAGTCTTTAATTTGCGCAGAGCCTGAGGTCTTCCCTCTGCCTCTCAGGGATGATCAGATGTTTGAATGCACCATCTCTAGTCTCCTCCTGGGTTGGAGGAACTGCTTTGCTTAGGTCTTTGTTGGAAAGTTGCTGCCAGATATTCCAGACGTTTGGTGATTTCTCTGTCCTGCTGGAGGTCAACTGCAGCTGCAGAAGAACCAACAGGAACAGGTGAATCAGGCCTCAGGTAACGCTCGGCTGTCGGCAGCAGAGGGCCTGCTGATGTCAGAAGATCTGATTCGACATGGACTCACTCCATCTGCTCTACTCGGTTTATAACAAGTCATCTCCAGCCGAAAATTTAGTTCACACCGACGGAGTTTCTCCTCCACGTGAGGTGACGAAGACGCTGCTCTGATTCATCTGTGTGTATATGTGTGTGTGTGGTATGAATGAATCAGGGATGCTGCCTTCCTCCTCTTCCCTCCTTCCTCCTCCTCTTCTGTCGTGACGTTGGATCAGGAGGAAACACCACAAACAGTCCTGAGATATTCTGAGATCCTGCCGAGTTGTGAGTGACTCAGAGGGAAATACCTCTGTGGACGGAGGGAGGAGTTTAGCTGCTGGAGGTATAATTACTGTCAGAGAGCAGAGAGGGAGAGCAGAGTGACCCTGCTCAGTGTTTGCTCAGATTCAGAACTAGCAACAGAATCCCCAACATGACGGATTGAAGGACCAGAACCACAGGACACATCAGGAGAAACTTCAGAACCGGCTCCAGCCTGTTAACTGCTTCTGTTGCATCTCGATCCAACTCTGGGTTTGGGTTCTAACTTCTGACTGTTCTGTCAGAACCAGAACCTGCTTTACTCTCTGGATAGACTACAGTCCATCCTGCTGCCTGAGTCTTCTGGACGGTCCAGCTCTACCATCAGATCGGACCAGCAGCCTCCATTCTCTGGTCCCAGCACTGACCGGAAAGATTTACCCTCTGTAGGACCAGCAGCATCGATCAGGGACCAGTATGTCTTCTTGGGCTGCGTTGCTCTTTGTGATGCCCGTCTTTCTTCTGATTGACACCTCTCCAACCATCTCCTCTCCACTGGAGGTTGCTCCACGACTCCAGGAAGTGGCATCATCCCCTGACTGTCCATCCTGCTCTCTGTCTCAGATGAGGAAGAACTTGTCTTCGTCTGGAGGTCAGAGCGACATGGTGGAGGCAGTGAAGCGTCACATCCTGAACATGCTGCACCTGAGCGCCCGGCCCAACCTGACCCAGTCGGTTCCTCGTGCTGCGCTGCTCAACGCTATCAAGAAGCTGCATGTTGGGCATGTTACTGAAGATGGTGCTGTGGAGATACCAGAGGAAAGTTCAGGTCCCGGGACCGCAACAGCATCTGAACCTCCATCTGAACTGATCATCTTTGGAGAACCAGGTGAGTCCAGTGTTTAGTTTGGGTTTTATCAGCTGGTTTGGGTCGAGTCCAGCTCAGTTTCAAAGGTCCAGGGTTGGATCAGTCCTGGGTAACTGCAGGTTGCAGAGTTGCTCATAAACCTTGGCTCCAAGCATCTCATTGGCTGAACTAACAGAGGTGTGCCTCTCCATGACTGCTTCTCCTCTGCTGTGAGGACATGATGGTTCCTATGGAGTCAGAGCTGGAGCAGATCCAGGCTGGTGTTTACTGAGAGTCAGCTGCATGGGAGACGTCACGTCCTCCCTGTCCTCTCTTATCGCTTCATTCACAAAAATCCAACAAGTTCAAAGTTTGTTTACAGATTTCAGTCAGGTGGAAGAACTTTCCTGTGTGTGGAGGTCATGTTCCAGCGCCAAGCAGCAGAACTGATGTCTGCAGGAATCAGTTCATTACAAAAGCCATCAGAATAAATGGATCCAGACAGGAAACTGAACTTTCTGGTTTCTTCCTGTCAGAGTTCAGATCATCTGCAGAACTCCATGAAGTTCCGGTCCAATTTGACATCAAATGTTTTTCATGTGACCTGTCCTGAAACGCCCAGAACCTCAGTCCAACCAGGTCTAAACCTCAGCAGATAAACCAGGAAACTGGTTTTAATGTTTGACTAGGGAGACGTTTAACAGAATCAGATCTGTCTCTTCAGTCAGACCCAGTTTTTATACAGCAGCTCAACTCAGAACCAAGCACGGACAGGCAGGAACCAGCAGACTGGTTCTGTTTTCAGTCTAAATGTGATGCAGAGGAGAACGTGAAGCAGCTGGAGAACATCGAGGTTCCTCTTCACCGACAGAAAGGTTCTATAAATAGTTTCTTTGCTGAGAAATCTGTGGTTAGAAGGTTCTTCAGAGGCTGGCCCAAATTAACGGACAGTAACGAGGCCGGCGGGGGGGCAGGGGGCATACCGAGTGGTCTCAGGCCGTAAATAATCTCTTTATTCAGAGAAATCTGGGCCTCGGTAATTATTCTGCAGCAGGAGACAAAGAGGACAGGATGGACAGCGTCCCCAGTCTTTTTTAGACTCTGTTTATATCAAATATATTTAGAGGCAAACATCCATTCATGCAGTTGTTATTGGAGACTTTCGCTTTGTTGCTTCATTTACATACCAGGGGGCTGGGGGGTGGGCTGTGAAAATCAAACATGTCTTCAGCTTCTTCTTCTCGAACTGCAACTCTAACATGTCGGCTGTTTTCCACTGCAGGAGACTCTCCGAACACCGTGACCTTTGGTGTGTTGAAGGAGGGCAGCGCTGCCACGGTGGAGGAGGCCAACGTCTGGATCTTCTTGAAGATGTCGAAGGTCAATCGGGTCAGAAGTAAAGTGATGCTGCAGCTGCTATGGACTCGCCGTGATGGTGGTTCTCATAAGGAGGAGTTTGTTTCAGAGAAGATGGTGGACAGCCGGCGCAGCGGCTGGCACACGCTCACCGTGACCCGCAGCGTCCAGACTCTGCTGGACGGCGGCAGCAGCTCCCTCAGCCTGCGGGTCTCCTGTCCGCTGTGCGCTGAGGTGGGGGCGTCGCCCGTCCTTACGCCCAGCGATGGAGCGAAAGCGACGGGCCGGGATCAGTCCCACCAGCCGTTCCTCATGGTGATGCTGCGGGCCAACGAGGAGGAGCCTCAGCGGAGAGTCAAACGAGGTCTGGAGTGCAATGGCAAGAGCCACGTGTGCTGCAAACGACAGTTTTACGTCAGCTTCAAAGACATCGGCTGGAGCGACTGGATTATTGCTCCATCTGGTTACCATGCCAACTACTGCGAGGGGGACTGCCCTAACCACATGGGCAGCTCGGCGCTCTCCTTCCACTCGGCGGTCATCAGCCACTACCGCATGAGGGGCTACGGGCCATTCCAGAACACGAAGTCGTGCTGCGTGCCCACCAGGCTGCGGGCCATGTCCATGCTCTACTACAACGAGGAGCAGAAGATCATCAAGAAGGACATCCAGAACATGATCGTGGAGGAGTGCGGCTGCTCGTAGACCTGAAGACTTCAGAAAGACTTAACACCTGGTTACCACCGGAAAACCTCCCAACAGCCCCTCAAAGTTCCCGGTGTTGTTCCACATTGGAACACGCCAACTCTGCAACAGAACATTCACACTGGACCTGCTGATGGTTCTGATCCAGAAGAACCGTTCCTCACTGATCTGTTGCTGTGGAGGTTCAGTGGACAAGCTGGATGGAGAAGACTTGATCCGGCTGCAGGAGCCAATCCTCATAGATTATTCTAACTGCTGAGTAAGGTGAAGGTAGACCTGACCCGCAGAGAAACCTGGACATTCTCTGATTAAGACGGAACCAAAAACAAGCCCATGATCAAAGTTTGTCCCATTTTTAAAATCAAAATGAGACAAAAAATGAAAAATGCTTGAAACTGTTTCTGGATCTTCGTTTAGAACCCAATCTAATTTATTTGCATCATTTTGTCATTAAACTGTGATCCAACATGTTGTTTGTTTCTTCTTTAAGCCTCATCAGACGGATGTTGTCCCTGAGAAACAAACCACACCTGCTGAGGTCCTGAAGGTTCTGCTGGATCAGAACCAAAGAACCTCAGAAATGAAGAGTTTACATTAAATGTGAAAACTGAGAGCAGAAAGTGTTTGAATCGGTTCTAGTGTCAGATTCTGCAGCTGCAGTTCTACCAGAACCTGACTCTCTCCTCTTGGTCTCCACAGTTCCTCCACTTCCTCCCCAGTTCCTCTCTGCCCTCTGATTGGCTGCTGGAGCCCATGAACCGGCACCTGTTCCAATGAAGGTCAGGCCTTCACAGGCCAAGCAGAAGCAGTGCTCCAGAACCTCCTGAACATAAAGAGGGTTAAGCAGACAGAGGTTCCAGTGGGTTCTACTTCTGAACTGGTTTAGATGGTTCTATTGGGTTCAAACACAATGAAAGCCCAGCAGGAGGGGTGCAGTAAAACTATACACATGGCTGAAGAGTTCTGTTCTCAATGTTTTCAGCTGATTATTTATCAGATTGTCATCTACACTTTAAAACAAAAACTCTTAGGTCAGCTGACTTCCTGTCACATGATCATCCCAGGAGGAGCTGCGAGGAGTCCACTTGCCTGCAGGATGACTGGGCTCACTGTCAGTTCTGTTCAAACACAACGCTGCTCTCCACTGACGTCATCCTCTGACCTGAAACCAGATCTGACCTGAAACCAGATGTTTGATCAATCAGGAGACAAACAGTCCCAGTTTGTTGACTGGGAGGCCGGAAGCTCACGCAATGTTTGTCCAACAGAAGCGAAATGCCTCCCGACTGGGTAATTGTTTACTAGCTGGTTTAACTGGTCACTAAATGGGTAAACTGTTACAAACTGATTTAAGTTGTCACTAAATGAGCTAACTGCTCTCTAGCTGGTCACTAACTGGTTACACACACAGAGAGGAGGGACCTCTAAATTGGGTTAACTAGTTTAACTGGTAACTAACTAGTTTAACTGGTCACTATCTGGTTTAACAGGTAATTAACTAGTTTAACTGATTACTATCTGGGTTAACTGCTCCCTAACTGGTTACACACAAGAGAGGTGCACCTCTAGACTGGTTTAACTGGTCACTAACTAGTTAAACTAACCACTAACTGGGTTAACTGGTCACAAACTAGTTACACGCACTGAGACTGGGTTAATTTCTCACTAGCTTGTTTAACTGGTCACCAACTATGTTAATTGGTCACTAACTGTGTTAAATGGTCACTAGCTGGTTTAGCTGGTCACTAACTGGGTGACCTGGTTTAACAGAAAGAGAAGAGGCACCTGGAGACTAGGTTAACTGGGCTAACTGCTCACTAACTGGTTTAACTAATCACTAGCTGTTTTACCTAGTCATCAACTGGGTTAACTGGTCAATAACTGGTTCAACTGGACACTAACTGTGTTAACTGATCACTAACTGGGTTAAATGGTCACTAACTGGTTTAACTGGACATTAACTTAGCTGGTCACTAAATGGTTTAACTGGTTATTATCAGATTTAACTTGTCACTATCTGGTTTAATTGAACACTAACTGGTTTAACTGGTCTAAGAGGCACCGTGGTGGCTGATCAAAACAAAAAACGTATTTCAAGATAAGATTTACAACAACGATATTGTCTCACCTTTAAGTGAAATACATCTTCGTTGAAAGTATAACACTTAGGCAAGGTAAAAAGAAAGTACACCTCAGTTAAATTCTCAGGTCATCAGACAGTGAAGCTTGGTTTCATCTTTGCTTGGTAAAAAACTGAAATATGTGGCTTGTTGTCACTTCAGGTTGGATTAAAACAACAGAAATTTTTGCGGTATCTGTGGATCTGGTGATGTGAAATGGCAGCAGATGATTACAGACAAGTTTTAATATGTAAAAAGTTATATATATATATATATATATATATATATATATATATATATATATATATATATATATATATATATATATATATATTGCTCAGACGTCACTCTATCAGACAAGGTCTGTATCAAGTGTTGAGGAACCAGGGCACTGTGATGACAAATGGGCTACTGGAACAACATAGCAATGGACACAGGAAAAGAATAAGGAACTGTAGGAATGATACTTCTCCAGTAACCATAGCTAGTGGGGTTACATGAAAAGACTGTCGGAAGCATGGATGCTTTGATACTCACAGTCTAACAGCGAAACATTTAGTATCTCAGTGTTCCAACATCCATAAATTGCTGTTGCTTTCACTACTAGAGATCCAGGAGATTCAAAACATGAATGCTACTGCAAGGGGGAGCCAGGACGCCAGGTCACATGGGAGAGTTAACATCAACACCACCCCTGAGGTTGGGCTCCAAGCCCCATTGATGCGAGAATAACTGACCTGAGAGATAAGATCATGGCTAAGTTGAGTACCTGTTAACCTCAACACCACCTAGTGAAGTTTAGTGAAGTACTTCTAGAGGGTCTTCTGGATGATGTGAATGCAGTGCTAAGTACAATCCCTACTGTGACCATCAGAGAGACCACTGAGCTGATATACAGTACAGCATTAGTGATCCTGGAGATGCTTGGCAAAGATAACATTAGGTGCAGCCAAAATGGACAATGTCCATCATGGAGGAAAAGGTTGGAAGCCAAAATCAAGGCAACACGCAGAGAAGTCAGCTAATTGTCAGAACTCTAGAAATGTGCAGCCAGAAAGAGAATACCCCAGAAATACAGATGCCCATACGTGAAGCCCTGGAAACTGCCAAAGACTCCAACCCTTGGGTGTCCAACTGAAGAGATACACAAAGGAGATAGAAGCCAGAAGAATAAACAGGCTGTTCTCCACCAGACCAGCTAAAATGTACTCCCTATGGCAGGGTAACAATACACCAGCCTCTCCAGCCTTGGTGGATTGGCTGGTGTATTGTTACCCTGCCATAGGGAGTACACTTTAGCTGGTGAATTGGACAGGACCAGGTCTGGACATGATCCACATCTACTGGCTCAAGAAGCTAACTTCGCTCCATAAGTGCCTAGCAGCAAAAATGAACTACCTGCTGAAGAATGGGATCCACCTCTAATGATTAAGGGCCGAACAGTCTTGATCATGAAAGACCCCCAGAAGGAAACAATCCTATCCAACTATTGGCAAATCGCCTGTCTCTCCACAACATGATAGCTCCTGTCAGGCATCATAGCAGCTAAGATAACCGAGCACATGGATCAATACATGACAGAGGCACAGAAAGGCATTGGTAAAAATAAGGTTAGGCCAGCTTCTGGTTGACATTACAGTCGCCCGAGACTGCAAAGCCAGACAAACAAACCTGTGCACTGCCTGGATTGATTAGAAGAATGCCTCATATATGGATCCTGGAATGCCTGAAACTGTAGGCCTACATGGAAAACTCCATGAGGCCATGGAAAACCATACTTGATGCCAAATTCAGGCCAATTGCCCAAATCTCCATCAAATGTGTAATATACCAAGGAGATGCTCTGTCTCCATTGCTGTTCTGCATAGCCCTGAACCCCCTCAGGCAAATAATCTACAAGACTGGCTATGGTATGGATACTGTTTCAGAAATGGGGCCACTATCAGTCACCTCCTCTACATGGATGACATCAAGCTGTATGCTAAAAGTGAGCGAGACATTGGAGAAATGTGGCTGGATGGTGACAAAGAGAGGCAAGGTAATCCACAAGGAGGGAACTGCACTCCTTGAGGGAGAATAGCAGATGTTGAGAAGAGCTATAAGTACCTGGGAATACCACAGGCAAATGGAAAAACGGGACATGAAAGGGAGCAAAGAACTAATGAATCAGGGCATGAAGACAAAGAACCCGGCGATGAAGAGTGAAAAATCAGGATCTTGAGTGGCAGATCAAGTGAAACACATGAGGATGATGAGGCAGCAGATGAATGGGATTAGTAAAGATTACTGGTAAGCACTAATACAATAGAAATGGGAGGCAGACTAATAATATGAGAGAAGATAAAGAGAACATAACAATAAACTAAAGAAAGACAAAAACTAAGAAAACTAGATAGAAATACACAAAGCACAAAATGTAACAATGAACAAAAACTTAAAACAAATGAATACAATTATATGACGAGACCTTCTCAACAATAATAAATACAGGGGACTGAACAGAATATGGCGAGATCTGAACTGAAGTAAAAACACAGTAGGTCATGAGAGGAAAAATCTAAAGGTAATGAATAATCAGGAGGGGGGACACAACAATTTAAATATGAAATAGACCTGAAGAAAATAACTAATATGGCAGAAACTATGAAGCATGAATTTCACATAATCAGAGGACCTAAAAACTGTACTCAAGTAAGAATAAAAACGTATTTGGTAAAATAGAAACTCAAATACTGAGTGACTGATCGCAATGTCTGATTTAATACTTAAAACTTAAGTCATCAGTCAAAAAGTATAAAGTTGTGTGCAAAGTTTGGTATTTTAAAGACAAAAATGAAAAGTGTTTTTTTAATGTTATTGTTTATGCCCACATTAATGCCATAAGGCTTGAAGTAAAGTGGCTCCAAGACACTTTGAATTTGTCTCGTGTGGATTCGATTTAGAACTGCTTTTGTTCTTTGTCATTTCTGTACAATAAAACTACTGAGTTTTAGATCGATAAACAGATCTATATAAAAATATCACTCATGCTTTTGTCTCAAAGTTGTATAACATTAAGGAGAGTGCTGGCGCATTTTTTTCCACTTAAAGCACTGGGTCTAATGTGTCTACTAGACCAGACAAGATCCCAGGTGCAGGCTGTGCAAACCTATCAGAGGTTTGTGGAAGGAACAACAAAAGGTTTGACCCAAGTCAGACAGTTTAAAAGACAATTATCCCTGATACTGACCAAATATATGTACACTTCTGAATTCAAAGAAAGTTATAAAAAAATCTCTAAAAATGTTCTCACTAAGTTTTCAGTGCAAATAGAAATGATTTTGGTGATTTGGCCATGAAATAAAAGAAACTTGGTCTGATTTAATTTCAGACAGCGTGAAAAAAATGTGTCTGACTTTTTATTCAGTGTATGTGAACTTCTGGTTACAACTGTACATTTATTGGCTGCAAATATATATAAATAAGTTTATAAGTTTATACTTTATGTCTGTGGGCTTGAAACCAAAGTCAAATTCCTTGTTTGTGGCACAATCTTGGCCAGTAAAGCTGGTTCTGACTCTGAATAACATAAGAGCTGTGATTCGGTTGTGACTCTGTTGTTGCTCATCAGTCTCGCTATCAATATTTCTGTCTTTAAAGTTCTGGAATTGGTTCTCTCGCTCTGATTTAGCATGAAAACGGATGAAATGTTCAACAGTTTCCTTCCTGGTTCCTGCTGTGCAAACATCTGGAAACTGATGTCCTTCTGAGAACCTGCAGCAGATCGATGTGTTTGAACCTGTTTCTCCAGGTGTGACATCTTCAGACTAGGATCTGAAGCTTGGCTCAGGAGGAGGCTCACATTGTTATAAACCATTCTAGAAAGCTTTTCTAGTTCTTCATGCTTGTAAACTGCAGCTCTGTGTTTAATGCAGTTAAATCCTCAGACTTTTAATTTCATTTATCAAAAATCATTGACAATATGTGAGTGCCCTCTTCTGGATGAGGGTGGAAATGTCCTTTGATGCAAACATCTGATTGCTAAAGCAGACTGACATCCACCCTGTGCTGAATCAGAACCGACAGGCAGAATTTTACCTTCTCAAGTCCACACACCAGCTGGTTCTTGATCAGTTCTGGATGAGAACTAGACATGAATTAGAGAAGATCATTTAAACCAATCATAAAACAGTTTGTTCTTTGCTAGAACATCCTGGGGTTTTCCTGCATCCTTGATGGAATGTTTTTAAATAAGGGCTGATCTGTCTCCTCCAGCACCACTGTCTCCACCTGCAGGTTTCAGCAGGTCTGAGGAGGATCCTGATGGTTGATTATCCAACAGTCCAAGGAACTCCTGGAAGTTTCTGATGACGAAGTTGAGAGAAAGGATGTCCCTGGAAATCACAGCGCCCTCTGGTGGATGAGATCAAACACTGATCATCCCTTCATATTTGTTTTTAAGGTCAGGTTGTTTCTCTGTGGGAAACAACTGAGGAGGCAGAGATGTATGTACTCACAGACATCCAAAGAAACGTGATGAGAGGTGGACAACCGTCATGTGAGTCAAACTCAAGGATCTATTTTTTGTGTGTGGGTGGCTGCAGGATACGTCAGCGTTGGTAGCCGAGAGAAGGCCTGTTAACCTCGACACCACCTCCAACACAAACTGCTGCTCAGACTCACTGCTGCTATTCACAGACATTCACCCCCACAGCGAGTTGCTAAATCAGACCTGAGATCAGCATGTTTAGATCACACCTTTATGACGTTCCCCCAATCTGCCCCCAGTCCTCACCTGAAGGCCGGACCAAGCTATTCCAAGTCTTTTAGGGGAAACAAAGGTTTCCTGTTGCTCTCTGGAATGAAATATATATCTAAAAAAACATCAATTATTGACTTTAAACAGGCAGAAGTTACATTTTCAGACATAAATGCTGATTTCCTAACCAGGTCAAGTTATACTTAGTAACCAGGTAAAGGTAGAATCACATCCTAAAACACATGTTCCTGGAAGATAGCTTCACTTCATCCACTTTAACACCATCAGGCCAGCAAAGCTTGATGAAAAACTGGCAGATCTGGGAATACCAGCACCCATCCGTAATGGTTTTCAGACTTCCTCTCAGTGAGACAAGAGGTTGTGAGGATGGGGAACAAGTTCTCTGCTGAGCTCACAGTCAGCACAGGAGTCCCACAGGGTCACTGCCTTGGTCCTAAACTCTTCACATTATACAGTAAAAGGTCTGTAGTTGTATTGTGCTTTATCTAGTCCATACTACAGTCAGTCATTCACACACTGATGGTGGTGAGCTACACTGTAGCCACAGCAGTCCTGCTGCAGTTTGACAGGAGCAATGCACACAGCACCGTACTTCCGAACAGCCCAACAACATGGTCATTAAATACATGACCATGTTGTTGGTCATGTATTTAATGATGAAATGACTATTCTTGGCCTCATGAAAGGGAAGGATGAGTCATTATACAAGGACTTGGTGGGAAAATCAACATCTATGGGGAGGAAAACAAGCTGGTGCTCAATACAGAAAAACCAAAGACTTTAGAAGACGGGCTCCCCCTCAGAGCCACTCACCATCAAAGGGACCGCTGTGAAGTGAACAGGTGGTTGTGAG
The DNA here is from genome assembly GCA_014839685.1 of Anableps anableps. Classification (NCBI taxonomy): domain Eukaryota; kingdom Metazoa; phylum Chordata; class Actinopteri; order Cyprinodontiformes; family Anablepidae; genus Anableps; species Anableps anableps. Next base: position 68,145 of record CM026077.1, read on the forward strand.
TCTATTGGTCTGCACATCTCAGACAATCTCAGCTGGGACAAGAACACCACAAGACTTTTAAAGACGTAAAAAGAGCCCAGCAGAGACTTATCTTCATTAGAGTGTTGAATAAAACTGGACTTGGACATCAGTCCCTCATCCAAGCTGACAGAGGACTCATTGAAAGCATCCTCACAAATGGCATCACAGTGTGGTATGGCAGCACCACCCTGGCTGAGAGGAAGGCGCAGCAGCAACCTCCAGCCTCCATGGAAGTATATAGCAAATCATCAAAATCATCAAGCTAATACACATGAAAATTATTAAAATGATTGTGCAAATATCATGCAAATAGCATGTACGTTCCAAGCCACTTGATCTCTTCTACTAAACACATGTAATTAGTATAAATACCCGGAAGGCTCCCACCACATGTCCGAACAACCATGGCAACATCACCTGTTTGCAGTCTGTTTCCAACAATAGACTACTACTACTACTATTACTAAAAATAATAATAATAGTAATCATTTTATTTATATGGTGCCTTTCAGGGCACACAAGGTCACCTTACAAAAACTAAATGCAAAAAATTTAAAACAGAAAACAAAACAGGAAATTTAGAGAATAAAATGATGGAACGTGTTGATCAATCAGTGAAAACGATTCTTTGAACAGATGAGTTTTCATTCAGGATTTAAAAATAGACAGCGTTCCAGAGAGTCCTTTGGGGTGAGAGGGAAATCAATTATTACTCTGTTTGAAAGAATCATGTTGAGCCAAGCCAACATGCTATGACATTTATTAGGCACATTTGAGGAAATCGGCTCATTGCTGCAGATTGCAGTTTAATTTCTGCCTGTTCAGCTGCAGTCTAGGGGAACTTGATGTATCTGGGCGACATGCAGAAGAGGCCGTCCCATACAGCTGGCATGGCTCCACTGGGGGCGACTGGGACATTCCCAGCCTGTCGGCCAGCTCCCACTGAAATGCTCCGGTTGAATCCCAGCATAGTGAGAACTTAAACCTTTAACGCATGGCTCCTTCAAGTTTCCCTCACTGGGACCAGTTCCTCACAGAGCTCCAGGATGAAGCTCTGAAGAGGCTAGTAAACCATCATCATCATCATGTCCCAGCAGGTCAGTGAGACCTCGAGCACCCTCTGAATCCTCCAGCAAAGCCAATCTGCCATCGGTCCACATTTATGCAGCATTTATGGACGTGTGATGTTTTCTTTCTGCTCTTGGTGGAGGACACTTTTTCTCTGTCTCCCACATCCTCCCGTCTGCCCTGCTTCAGCTCTGTCTTGTCTTCTTTTGGAGCCTCTCTTTACATATCTTCTGAATTGTGAATTATGGATTTGGTCAGCTGGTTTCTCAATGCAATTGATCAAATTTTCTTGATGAAAAGGCAGGGCAAAGGGGAATCCTCTTGTCCAGATGGGACATTTTTCACCGGGTACATCATGGGCTCCTAGAAGAAGTGGAGGATTGTGTGTCTGTCAATATTGTCAGTCAAGGATGTCGAAGATGTGTATATAATTGGATTTTTGATAACAGGATCTCTGCTTTTTGGAGTTGACTGTTACCTGGCATATCAAGAAATTCGGAAAACGTCGGCTGCTGTTCTGGCCGTTGTGAAGCCGCCCGGCATGTGTGATGGAATCTGCAGAGCGACCAGCGCTCAGACTGAGATGCTACGTGAGCAGAATCGCAAACTGGATGTGATCCTTGAACAGGCTAGTTGCAGTTCCTGGACTCAGAGGTAAAATGGGATGAATCTTGGAGAAAGTTGGACGCTTGGATTTGGTGGAATAGACCTGGAATTTGGCTGTTTAGATTTGCCACTGAGAAGCACCAGCGAGACTTTCAAGGCAGATGGAAAACTAAGAGTTGGCCTGACCCAAAACAGTCGTTTTCTGAATCTGGCTCCCCTGTTCAGCCTTGATGGCCGGCCATCTTCAGTTTCTCCTAGAAGTTATGTAAACAAGATGCTCTGGCTCCCTCTGTCCCCCATTTATTCCTGAGGACATCTGTGGACCTGCTCAGAACTGAATGGGGCCGGTTGATAAACCCTCCACTGTACTATCAAGGACAATGGCCTCTGTGACAGTGCTTCACGGACTTACTTTCACACACTCACAGGCACACACACACACATACTCATAGATATAAACATACCCCCCCCACACACACACACACTGCCTTCACTGGCTCCCCGCAGGATGTTGTTTCGTGTGTGTGTGTTGCTTCTTTGTGCTGAGTTTTTTGCAATCTCAAACTCTATCCTACTAAGGACAAAGTGTGAAATATGATTTTTTTCCCTCCTCTTACTTAATGTGGTATCTTTCTTTTCTAATGAAAGGGCAGCGCCTGCAGAGCCTCAGTCTAATATCAGTCTCCTGTCTCCCCATGTCTTATGTCATGTCTGTTTGTTTGTCCTTTATGGATAGTACTGGAATTCTAATTTCCCCTCTGGGATAAATAAAGTACTACTGAATTGAATGATCTCCCCTGGTCCACCTGTAGAATCATCAAACCTGACTTGTTTGGACTTCATCTGCTTGGTTTCAGCAGCATTGGGTTAGGGTTAGGGTCCGTACCAAGTAAAACTTGGCTCAGTATCCAAGTAAAGCGAGGCTCAGTACCCAAGTAAAGCTAGGCTCAGTACCCAAGTAAAGTTCGGCTCAGTACCCAAGTAAAGCTAGGCTCAATAACCAGGTAAAGCCAGTAACCAGTAACCAGGTAAAGCCAGTAACTAGCACCCAGGTAAAGCCAGCCTCAGTAACCAAGTAAAGCTATGCTCAGTACCCAAGTAAAGCTTGGCTCAGTAATCAAGTAAAGCTAGGCTCAGTACCCACGTAAAGCCAGGCTCAGTTACAAGGTCAAGCTAGGCTCAGTAATCAGGTAAAGCTAGGCTCAATAACCAAGTAAACCTAGGCTCAGTACCCAAGTAAAGTTCGGCTCAGTAACCAAGTAAACCTAGGCTCAGTAACCAAGTAAAGCTAGGCTCAGTACCCAAGTAAAGCTAGGCTCAGTAACCAAGTAAAGCCAGGCACAGTACCCAAGTAAAGCTAGGCTCAGTAACCAAGTAAAGCCAGGCTCAGTAACCAGGTAAAGCCAGAAACCAGGTAAAGCTGGGCTCATTACCAAGTAAAACTAGGCTCAGTAGGCTCAGTAACCAAGTAAAACCAGGCTCAGTACCCAAGTCAAGTGAGGCTCAATAACCAGGTAAAGCGAGGCTCAGTACCCAAGTCAAGCCAGGCTCAGTAACAAGGTAAAGCCAGGCTCAGTAACCAGGTAAAGCCAGTAACTCGCACCCAGGTAAAGCCAGCCTCAGTAACCAGGTAAAGCCAGGCTCAGTGCCCAAGTAAAGCTAGGCTCAAAAACCAGGTAAAGCTAGGCTCAGTACCCAAGTGAAACTAGGCTCAGTAACCAGGTAAATCCAGGCTCAGTAACCAGGCACAGTTACCCTTTTAAATGAGATAAAACCAGGACTGACAATCCAGTAAAGTAACTGATGAATGAGGCAAAGCTGGACTTATTAACCTGGTAAGGTTATATTTATTACTGGTGTAAAACCAGAATCATTAATGGAATGACAGAATTGGTAACCAAGTAAGGACAGACATGTTAATGAGGTAAGACCAGACTCACTAACCAGGTAAAGTTAAACCTATATACAAGATCACATCAGTCTCCTTACCTGGCTAAACTTAGACTCTATACCCAGGTGAAGTTTGACCCATTAATAAGGTAATGCCTTAGGTACAGAGTTTATTGATTAGTATTATGACTGTAAGGTTAAAATATTATGTTAAGAAATTGTTGTGCTTTGGAGAGATGTTGTGTTTATTCTAAGCATATGAAAGTCTGTGGTGTTCAGAAGTGTCAGATCCACTCATTCACTGCATATGTACAAAACCCGACCACAGACTGAATGTTTGGCTAATGATTCCTGATAATGAGGTGGTGCCACAACTTCTTTACTGAAAGAAAGTTGAACTTTATTATTACTAATAAATAATAATTACATAAGCCAAACATTGTTGACACTACTAGTGCTACAGTTAATTAACTATTTAAACCTAGAATTATGAAAACATAAATATGAACTTGTTAACTAGGTAAACTCATTACCCAGGTAAAGTTAGACTAATTTATCATCTAAAGCCACATCAAGTTACACGTGTTAATAGGTTAAAGACAGACTCATTAACTGGGTAAAGTTAAGCTCATTAATGAGTCAATGATAATGTTTGTTAACCAGGCAAACTTTGAATTGTTACACAGTTAAAGACTGATTGATGAGGTAAACTAGACTCATTAACGAGGTCAAACCTGAAGCGATAACCAGAAATAAAAGACTCATTAACGAGGAAAGGCCAGCCTGTTTGACCCGCTAAACTCTGACTCATTACTGGGGTGAAGCCAGGCTCATTAACAGATTTAATCAGTGCCAGTCAGGTCAGCAGAAAGGTTCCAGCTGAGCTCAGCAGGTACAATTCAGGAGGAGGAAGGACACACCTGAACAGGTCATCTGGTTTGTGAGAGCTGAGGACGTTCAGTCCATCTGAGGCTGGACCCAATCGTTTATCTTTCTTCAAATCTGAGCCACTGTTCACACCAAAATTTTAATTTCTTTCTCATTTTGGCTTCAGCTGCTACTCTGCGAGTTCAGACGCCCACGCCTCATTGACAGATGGCTCATGTTTGTACTGAATGCCAGGAGAGGAGCTGTCTGACTTCAGTCTCTAAATCTGCAGGATGCTCCTTTAATCTGATGCCGAGGTGTGGGGCCTGACTTCCTTCCATAGATCAGTTCATTTATGTTGGGACCAGTGGTAAACAGAACACCGTTCTTTACATTGAAGCTAAGGGGGGTTTGGGTGTGTGTGTCTAACCCTAACCCCTCCAACCACCTCTCTCTGGGGTTGGAATCGGTCAAATCCCAGAGAACAGGGACAGATTCAGGATGCTTATTGTCCTGGTTCTGGACCAGGACTTCAGGAAAATGAAATTAAGAAATTATTCTTTACTGGGTCCCAGGAGAGGCCCAGCGGTCCAACAAATGGGACCGTAAAGACATCATGATGTGAGGTTCAGTCCAGGACAATCAAAATGGGAATCTTAAAGTGAAATAATAGCAAAACCTGAAAATGTAAAACTGTTTGGACCCGCCAGCCTGCAAGAAGACCGAAGAGGCCAGAACTCTAACTAAATATTTCTACATGATCATTTATATAAATAAAGCTGTCTTTATTTTAAATTCAGAAATATCTACATATAGAATATTCCTCAATAAAATCTAGAGTTCAGCATTTTTATTCATGAATAATTATGAAGTTTTATTTCATGGTTGAGTGTTGCTTCACATCATGAATTTAAATGTCCATACGTTGAGAGCAGGTGGAACCGAACTTTGACCCATAGATCCGTCTCTAATCTCAGTCATGTTACGTGTTTGATTCCAGCTGAAGAGGAGGAAAGTAGTGCAAAAAAGGGGGAAGAGTAAATGGGTGCCCGGTTCTGAAGAACTACAAAAAATCCGTGACAAACAAGCACAATCAGTGACAAGCAAACAACAATAATGTACAACATTCTATAAAATTTAAGCTTATACGAATACCTTTAGATATTTTTGGAATGCTGGTTGTTCCTATTTTTTGAATCCAGCAGAAACCTGCACTGTTTCCCTGTCCAACATGGCGGCTGCAGTCACTTATCTCTGCGGGCTCAGACTGGTGGTGCTGCCCCCTGCAGGCTGACATGGTTAATGCTCCACCGCTCGTTGGCGCTGCATGTCTTTTTTTTAAAAAAAATCAAACAAAAAAAAATTATTCTTAATTAGAACCTTTGTATAGTGTAGAAAACAAGTCAGGGAAGTAAACTTGACAATATCACAGTTTTCAGAACTGACCGTGAAGTGAAAAAAGAAATGTAACGAAAAACAAATATGGTTTAGGCTAGGGTCCATGTTTAAAACAGCAAGGACTTAGCAATATTTTGATAAATCATGGCAGTTTTCTTACTTGGATTAGAAACATATTTAAATGATTTGAAATACTGAACAAAGTAGTTTAGAAAGACAGTAAAGAACGGAGTAGTATTTTTCCATTTACATGTATGAATAAAGTATTTACTCAAAATGATCACAAGAATTATTACATCAGAAACATCAGAGTCCAGATTGTCCATGAAATAAAGGATGTCCTTAGATGTGAAAGAAGGTATATTAGAAATTTTAAGTGAGACCCAACTATGAATATCAGACCAGAAAATATTAACATGTTGGCAACTATAGAATAGATGATCTGTTGTTTCTATTTCAAGGAGCAAAAGACACATGGATCAGAATCAAATTTAAATCTTCTATGTAGAAATTCTCCAACAGGGTATATATATCAGATATAATTTGAAGTGGGTTTCTTTTACCTCAGGTGGAATTGGATATTTCATATAAAAAGAAAATTACTTCTTTTTCAAGGCACTGTCTAGGCCTTGTCTTTTATTACTGACATTAAAATTACAATTATTTTTTTTAAAGGCTCGGAGACCAATTTATTATTACATTTTCTATCTTGTAGCAATCCATTATCAATTATCAATTGTCAGTGAGATAAAGCAAGTTTTGATTGAGGAATATTGCTTGAAATTTTGGATAAGTTTAAGTAATGGTATGGGAATTGCTTTACAGGCCTTGTTATAACCACTACATGAAATCTTTATCTTATATTTCTTTATAAAGTCATCATATGACAACAGAATTCCATCTGTACATAACAAGTCATGAATAAAACTTATACTGTTGTCATGTGAATCAGATTTCAACAGAGACTTCTTGTTGATAGTTATAACCCTGTCATTCCATCATACAGAATTGTGAGGGGAAAAATTCTGGGTAAAAAGCAGCTTCCCAAAATCTAATGCTTACTTGTAAAAACTTGACAACTTTAAAGGTATCTTAGAAATTTCAAAGTCACATTTGAGGAAAAACACTAACCCTCCAACCTTATTAAAAATTTTATTTGGAATATAATACCATATCGATTTTTGACTGGGTAATGCACTCTTTTAGCCATTTGACTCTGAAAGATGCAATAGTAGACTCAAACTCGAAAGCATTTAAACCTACATTTTCATAATCTTCTTTCTAATTGTGATTTGCGAATATAATGAGTTTTATTTTTCCAGGTGAAATTAAAAATTATAGAGTTGGACAATTTTATCACCTTTGGAGAAGTAAACATTGAGTGACAAGGATAAATAAGTCTTGACAGACCCTCAGCTTTGGACAACAATATACGACCTAGTATTGATAGATCACGTGTTAACCAGTCATTAAAAACTTTTTGTATTGCGTTTAATCTGGGAAAAATATTAGCACTCTCTCTATCATTGATATTTTTAGTTACTACCAGGCCAAGGTATTTTTAACTCATTTTTAACTGGGATGTTTTCAATACTACGTTGATAACACGTGTGTACAGCTAGGAGCTCACATTTTTTGAGGTTTAGTGTCAAACCAGATGCCCTTGAAAAAGAAAGGATTTTGTTAATTGCAATTGAAACCATGTTTTTGTTTTTAAGAAATAAAGCTATGTCTTCAGCAAATTGCCTAATTTTAAATACCCTGTCTAGAATGTTTATGCTTTCAAAATCTGTAGAATATTTAAGGGAGATGGCTAATAATTCAGCTGCAGTAATAAACAATTATGGATTGACTGAACATCCCTGGGAAATACCGTGATTTACAGAGAAACTATTGATAAATCTCTGTTGAGTACAATTCTGCTTTTTTTCTTGCTTCAGCCTCGGAAGGAGGAACATCTTATCCTGCTCTCTCCCGTCCTAATTTGATAGTTTTACTGGTTAAGTTATTAAAGCTATTTAATATACCCAGTTTTTATAGTTACTCTTGCATTGTCAACCCTCATAACTGGATTACTTCAGATTTAAGGACTGTGGATTTTTAATTTTACTTCACTTTTTGCCCTATTTTTTTCTACCTCCAAGATAAGCAAGAACAAGATGTCTCCAGTCGACACCAGGGACATTGAAGTCTTTGTATAATACTACTAATCAATAGAACTGAGGGTTTCTTGACTGGAGGTAAACGTCAAGATCAACGCAGGCTCTGGATATGAAACAACTCTACCGATGCCTCACAATAACAAACAGCCTCCAAGCACTTCAAGAAGCAGCTCACCCACTTGGAACTATCTTGAAGCTAAGCCAAAAAATAAATCTCAACCTTTGGATCTGACTAGACTAATGGGACGGACCCCTCACCTAGATGATACAGCATGGCCAGCACTGGGCCGAAACATTCCTTCGTCAGCACCAGTACCAAAGAAAGGACAACAAGCAGCTGAAGCCGACATGATTCCAGCTTCTTTGACTCCGGTACCAAGGACTAATCAGCCAGCTTGAGCCATAACACATCCCATCAAGTCTCCAGCTGGAAACACACTAAACTCCACTGAAAAACAGGTTTGCTGCTCTGCAGCAGGAGCCTACGGCGGACACCTCTCCCCCAAACATCAGTGAGAGGTATGAGACAAGACCAACACATCCAATTTCTAAAGTGACCCAGAAACCAAAATTAATGCTAAAAGGTCTAATTGTCGGGGATTCAGCCATGAATTGGGTAGCACAAAGACAATGAAGGTAAACTGCTTCCCAAATGACACTGTGTTGGATGTAACAGAGAAAATACTCCCATTAACCACTGATCAGCCGAGCATTGAGTCTCATTCACATTGGAGCTAATGATCTGGCCAAGCAAAAATCTGAAATTCTGTAAAAGGACTTTAGGCATCTTCTAAGCACAGCTGGAAATCTGAAAATGAAGGTGTTTACCAGTGGACCAATACTGAAAGCTGGACGTGGAGATGAGAATTACAGCAGACTGCTTATTATTAATAAATGGCTTATCAAAGAATGCTCTTCCAAATCCGTGAACTTTATTGACAATCTTAAGATTTTCTGGGAGCGCTATCATCTCTTCAGACAACGCGTGGTCGGGCTAAAGAGGGGAAAAAACTTTTCACTGCTAATGTCTTCAATGCTGTTAACAACAGAAGGCCCTCTCCCCAAACACAGGACAATGTGAACAATGACAGCACTGCCCCAGCAAAGATTGTAGAAGGACAAGCACAAACCCAGCAGGCGCACAGTGTTCAAAAACAAACCGATAGGCAGCCATCTCCCAGAATACCAGCTGGAAATGGAGCTGAGAGGGGAGGGAGCCCCCCTACCCCATCAACACCTACTGGGAGCCAAGACTGCTTACTGGAGGACCCGCCTTCTCAGAGTCAATATAGTACTGAAACACAGAATAGCTCAGAAAATTTGTCACCAGGACTAATGTTTCTCAACTTCAGTGATAAAATGGACTGCCAGGTACTGCGAGGAACTTCCCTCTTAAATTCCCAAAAAGCATGCCTCACTTCATCAGAACCACCTGATTCAGAACAACATCAACTCTGTATTTCTGAAGTCTGAGGTGGGGGTTCGGACATTAGTAAACCTGTCCTTCTCCAGAAAGTGTCTGGCTCCCTGGAGCCAGACACTTTCTGGAGAAGCTACAGGAGCATCCCTGTCAGAATTACTAACACAAAAATAGCAAGGAAATGCAGTGGGCTAAAATCAAATCTCAGATTAATCCCCTGTCTTGAGCAACCTCATGCTGTAGAATTATCCACCCCCAAGACACTTAAACTGGCTCTGCTAAATATAAGATCACTATCAGCAAAATGACTTTTAGTTAATGACTTTATTACTGAGCATAATATTGATGTTATGTTTCTCACAGAAACATGGTTGGATGACAACGATGAAACACCTGTATTCATTGAATCAGCACCCCCTAATTACAGTTTTTAGGTGAGAATAGAAAGAATAAAAGAGGCAGAGGGGTTGCTGCCATATTTCATGATTCACTAAACTGTAAAAAGCCTTACCTGGGCAATTTTGACTCTTGGGAATTGAGGTAAAATGCCACAAACAAACTCTGACACTAACTCTATACAAAACCCCAAAATATGTGGCAAATTTTTTCAATAACTTGAACGAGCTGCTATCTATGATATGCATTGATTATGACTGTTTAATAATTAAGGGAGATTTTAACATCCATGTTGATAACACAATAGACAGAGAGGCAAAAAAGCTGAACGATGTACTTCAAAACTTTGGTTTGACTCAACATGTTAAACAGCCGACACATAATCGAGGACACACTCTGGATTTGATTATCAGTAAGGGAGTAAATATCTCCAAGGTCTCTTTAATTGATGTCACTCTGTCTGATCATTTTTCTGTTGTTTTTGAAAGTATAATCTCTGTTGACTCGCTTAGTAAAACAGATATTACAAAACGTTCTCTTACAGACAACACAGCTGAAACTTTTAATCAAATCTACTCCTCCACCTCACTTCCATGCTGTAAACCAGTTGATGAACTGGTAGATAACGTCTCTAAAATTTCAGACATCATTGATTTCATTGTGTCTCTTAAAGTGAAGATTGTGTCGAAATCTCTGTGGATAAATGCTCCACTTGTAAGAAGCGAAGAAGCCTTTGTCGAAGGGCTGAACCTAAATGCTGTAAAACTCGACTTCACGTTTACTATGAAATCTACAAAGGCTGCGAAGCTATCAGTCATCACTAAAACATGCAAGGGAAACGTTCTTTGCGGAAATCATAAACAAAAACATCAACAATGCTCGTGCCTTGTTTGCCACAGTTGACAGGTTGACCAACTCTCCTGTGATTTTACCACCTGAACTCCACTCGACCAGGGCCTGCAATGAATTTGCCAACTTTTTTACAGATTCAAAAAAATTAGAGGGTTAATCTGCACAACCACACCAAATCCAGTAAAGATGTTATGCCCAACTATAATAAATGCAGACAAAATGGCCACATTTCAACTACTCAACTGTAAAAGCTCAGAGGAAATTATAAAACAATTCAGCTCCTCCTCCTGCTGTCCTGATATCCTACCTACAACCTTCCTTAAGAAAGTTCTGCCTGTCATTGCATCTGACCTGATTCAAATAGTAAACTCTTCCCTCTCATCAGGTGTTTTCCCCCAGGCTCTAAAAACAGCAGTTATCAAACCATTGTTAAAAAGAACAATCTGGATTAATCACTATTGCAGAATTACAAGCCAGTCTCTGACCTTCCATTCATCAGCAAAATTATTTAAAAAGCTGCATTTCAACAATTGAACAGCTTCCTACCAATTACAAACCGCTTTGACATCTTTCAGTCCGGTTTCCTTGCTCACCACAGCACTGAGACTACCCTCGTCAAAGTGTTCAATGACATCCACACAAATCCAGACTGGAAGAACCAGTGCTGGTTCTGTTGGACCTCAGCGCAGCATTTGACTCTGTTGGCCAGGAGATATTATTGAATCGACTGGAGAGCTGGGTTGGACTCTCTGGTACGGTACTTAGTTGGTTTGAATCCTACCTAAAGAACAGGGATTTCTTTGTGTCAATGGGCAACTTCTCATTAGAGCAGACAAAAGTCACAAGTGGAGTACCCCAAGGTTCAATCCTGGGACCCCTCCTATTTAATATCTACATGCTCCCACTAGCTCAGATTATAACAGGGAATTAGATCAGCTACCATAACTACACAGATGATACGCAGCTCTACATTACGATGTCACCAGGTGACTATAAACCCATCCAAGCATCGAACAGATGCTTAGAACAAATCAATGCATGGAGGTGCCAAAATTTTCTCCAGCTGAACAGAAACAGAACTGAAGTTATTATCTTTGGACCTAAAGAGGAACGATCTATAGTCAGCGTGCAGCTTCAGGTATTGCAGATAGAAACTAGTGATCAGGCCCGAAATCTGGGTGCAGTGATGGACTCGGACCTGAACCTTCAGAGACACATAAAGACAGTTACAAAGTCAGCCTTCTATCACCTGAAGAACATCTCCAGGATTAAAGGACTAATGTCTCAAGATCTAGAGAAACTCATCCATGCGTTTATCTTTAGTCGCATTGATTGCTGCAACATTGTCTATATAGGTCTGCTTAAAAAAATCAGACAGCTGCAGCTGATCCAGAATGCTGCTGCTGGCGTTCTCACTAAAACCAGGAAGATAGAGTGCATCACCCCAGTTCTAAAGTCCTTCCACCGGCTCCCTGGAGCTCAGAGAATAGACGTTAAAATACTTCTCTTAGTTTATAAATCACTGAACCGCTTAGCACCAAAATACATTAAAGACCTGTTGTCATCGTATCAACCTTCCAGACAAGTCAGGTCTTCTGGTTCTGGTCTGCCCTGCATCCCCAGAACCAGAACCAAATATGGAGAAGCAGCTTTCAGTTTTTATGCTCCTCTAATCTGGAACAAACGTCCAGAAAACTGCAAAACAGCCGAAACACTGAGTTTTTTTAAATCAAGGCTAAAAACCCACCTGTTTAGTGCTGCCTTTGAATAGTAGTAGGTGGAACATTGATCGATATTTGCCTGATGATCCTTATGATTTTGATGTGTTGATATTTGCACGATAATTTTGATAATTTTCATGTGTATTTGCTTGATGATTTTGATAATTTGTTGTATACTTGATTGATGTTTTTTATGATGTAAAGCACTTTGAACTGCTTTGCTCCTGAAATGTGCTATACAAATAAACTTAACTTGTTATGTTTCAAAATCTGGTTCCGAAACCAAAACTTTCCAAAGCTTTAAATAAAAAAGGATGTTCTAAAGAATCAAATGCCTTAAAGAAATCAAGAAACATGATAAAACTATCATAAGGAACAAAAGAGTTATAATCCAATATATCTAAAATTAATGGAGAACATGTTGTCCTTTAATAAAAGCTGACTGGGTCTCATCTATGATTTGACCTATTCCTGTTTTTATTTTATTGGTATAAATATGCGCCAGTATTTTATAATCACAGCAAAGAGTTATGATTGGTCTTCAGTTATCAAATAACAAAATATCCTTGCCTGGCTTTGGTAATAGAGAAATGATTCCTTGTTTCATTGTTGGGGATTACGTCTGTTTATCTATTAAGTCATTAAAGACTTACAACAACATTTCTCGAATATCATTTCAAAAAAATCTGTAAAACTCAACTGTAATGCCATCAGAACCTGGTAATTTAGCACTGGCCATTTGGGAAACTGCTGTATCAAGCTCAGCGATCAGATTCAGAGAGGTCTTTAAAATTTTTATCTATTTTTGGAATTTTATCCTGAGCAGAGCTGAAAAAGAAAATAGTACCCCGGTTGGAATACTGGGTAGTATAGAGTTCTGTAAAAGTCAGTGATATAATTGCTTAAAGCATTTTGATCTTCAACTAAAGTATTATCAATATGCAACTTGTTTATAGTTTTTTTATGTCTATTTTTTTCTAAATTAAAAAAATATGTTGAATTTTTCTCCCTATCCTCGATCCACTCGGCCCTTGAACTGATAAAGGCACCTTGTGCTTTTTCTGTGTAAAGTTCATCTAGTTTGGGTTGGAGCTGGTTTAATTCAAGAGAGTTTTTCTTGTTTAATTGAGTTAAGTTGCACAATGAGTTTATTTTGGAAATGATTTCAACCTGATATTGTCACCATTAGTTTTCCTTCTTCAATGGCAATTTTTCTGATGTTACATTTTAGCCATTCCCATTTACCAGTAGGAGATAAGTCATTCATAGTTTTTATTTCAGTAATAAGTGACTTTATTTTATTGCAAAGTTTGTGTTTTTTTAAATGGTTGCTATTAAATTTCCAGTGTAATATTCTTGATTCTGGTTATCTATTATCAGGGGAGACTGAAAGTGTCCCCTCTCTGGTCGGTAAGACTTGAGAGAAAAATATTGCAGCTGGATTCTAAGGGGAGCAAATTACTGGTTATTAACCAATAATCTAATCTTGACTTTTGAGAACGTTCTAGAGTGCTCCAGGTGTAATAAAGTCTTTCAGGATTAAGTTTACACCAAATATCAATAAGAGAGCTAGAAAAATCTGTAATGTATTGAAGTGATAAGAATTACGTTGAGATGGAAATCTGTCCTGTTTTTCATCTGGTACTGCATTAAAGTCCCCTACAAGAATTATTTCGTCAGCTGAGTAGATGTTCTTCCAATCTTCAATCATGAATTTTAGGTTAGAAAGAAAGCTGCAATTTTTGGTCCGATTATTAAATCCATATATGTTTATTAAAATATAATTAGTGTCATCCACCTCAATGTTAACCATTAAGCAATGACCTTTGTTATCGCTTTTATAGTCAAAAACTTTTCCATCAAAACGATTAAGAAAAATAGCCACTCCTGCTGAAGGGGAAGCCCCATGGGATAAAAATATGTTACCGCTGCCCCACTGTTTTCCACAAAACGCTGAACGGCGTTCCTACGTCGCTGCCATCTTTGTGGAGTCAGGAGGGACGGGTTTTCTGCCAGTTCGTCTTCAGCGCTTGCAGTGAGCATTTCAGACCTGAGACTTTGACAGAACAGGTCACACAGTGAGGATCAGAGATGGAGCTGTTCCTTCTGTCTTCAGTTTCCCAGCTCACCTCCAAAAGGCATGTCTGTTACTATGAATTGGAAGATAAATGGATGCCATACTATGCCACGTTTTCTTTTCTGAGTGTGAAGGAATTGATTATATGTTTTGTAAAGTCAAGTTAACTTTATTTACATTGCACATTTCAGTAACAAGGCCATTCAAAGTACTTTACATGATAAATACAATTAAAGAAAAAAGAAACATTATATTACAGTGACAAAATAAAGTGAAGTTATAAAAATTTGTAATCCAGACCAGAATTAAACTATGTTCCAGTTATTATTGATCAAAGGCAACTCTAAACAAATGGGTTTTCAGTCTTTCTTTAATAAATTCAGTTTTCTAGAAGTTTGTTCCAGATTAGAGGAGCATAAAAACTGAAAGCTGCTTCTCCATGTTCGATTCTGGTTCTGGGGATGCAGAGCAGATCAGAACCAGAAGACCTGAATGGTCAGGAAGGTTGATACAATGACAGCAGGTCTTAAATGCATGCATACCCCTCTGTTAACAGTGTTGTCATTACATCATCAGATAGACAATTATGTATTGCTTTATTTATTTTAGTTTTCTTTCAGATAAAGCTAAGTCCAACTAGGTAATATGTGAAAGTGCTGAGTCTGTGCTTTTATGTTTTCTCAGGAGGCTGGAACAGTCACCCTTCAGCAGGCCAGTTCCAAGCCGTTTTCCGTCGCCTGATGGTGCGGTGTGGGGTGTCTCCAGGTGCATCAGGGAATGTGGCAGTACAGGATGCGACTGTTTCTGTCAGCTTTAGAAATGCCATCTTCCTCCACAGCAGAAGAAACTGAAGACCTGCCATCCCCTTTCGCAAACACTTGTGCAGTTATCTGCCAACTCGCTTTGGTGGCCTTGTTGACAATGCCCTCGTCTACATCTCGGGGTTTGTGGTTCGGCAAATTTTAAAGAAGCTGTTGTGTGATGTGTGCCGTGGTAGCCTGGTCACTGATGCTGCACCTGCGTCACTTGATCAGAGGGTTGGGGTTTGTAGGGGCTGCTGCTGGAGCTGAGGACGTTTGGTCTGGGTGAGCACATTCAGGAGCCACAGCGTGGCTCTGATAACCATCACTATGTGCTGACGTCACTTGCTGTGTTCCTCAGGCTGAGACTGCACCACATCACCAAACTAAAGCAGTTACAGAGTGGCAACAACAGGAACAAAATGTGCAAAACCATTCCCTTTAAAGGATTTTACTGGTCTTACTTACACAGAAAAAGTTCTGTAGTGTACAAAACCTGTGTTAATGTATGGTGTTTAAAGTGATTTTTCTTGCCTCTAAATGGCTGAAAAATAAAACGTTTATTTCTTGTGTGTGGAGGGGGGGTTAATCCACATTTATTGTTATTCATATATTATTAAGGTCTAACATACACTGTTTTTTGCACAGCTTTACAGCTGATGAAACATGAATTAATGATGTGTGGGATCAATAAAGTTATTGTACTAAAGGAAGAAGTTTTAATACATTGTTTTTGGTGCCTGTTTCCCATTAACTTTAGTGTGTGTGTGTGTGTGTGTGTGTGTATTAAATAAGCAGAAGCATTAACGTAAAATTCACCATGAAAATGTGCTTTAAAATCCTATTTGTATTGGTTCACGGCACAGCTTTGCCTCCTCCAATATGGCGGACACACAGTTACGTCACATCAGCGGTCGACCCAGTCAATGAGGCGTCTCCGTATTGATGTCTAAGGTGACAACAACACTGCGAGCTTCAGCTGAGCCGTGTGTTTCCGGTTCCGGTCCACGTTCTTTTCGGTTTCAGCCCGCTTCCTGGCGGTTCTGCTCCAAGCTCAGATGCACCGAACTCCGGTCGGACCTCAACGGAGCCCTGGGGCTCCTCGGCCGGCTGCAGACTGGACTTTCCCCGGAGTTCGGTCTCCGTTCGGAGGTTCTCCTCGGCACCGAGGAGCAGGCTTCTCTCCGGGGTTCTCTCCCGGGTTCAGCAGAGGAAATATGGACGGGTCACCGGCGCATTTCGGCAGCGGGGGACGAGGGTTCAGTGGTCCGGTCAGGAGGGGGGGTGGGTTCCGGCGGCCCCAGTCCTTCAGCCCTTCAGGAGCTCCGAACCTGCAGGTGGTTCTGTTGTTTGTAAACAGGAAGTTTATTTTGTTTTAAACAAACGGGAGTGGGCGGGGCTTGATTGTTTGGTTCCGGCTCTGTCGGAACCATGTTAAGCCTTGGACCGGATGTTGTTCAGTATTTGCAGGAATTCTGGAAATTTAAAAATGCTCCAATCTCTGTATTGTTTAATTTGAAACCACACATTTCTATTTATTGTGGTTCTGAGTGTTTGGAGCAGCAGACTGACAGATTCTGACCTCTGATCGAACCAGAAGAACCCAGAACCTCTGGGTTCTGATCTGGATCGGTTCACAACAGACCCGGCTAGTTTAATACGGGTCCAGGATCTGGATTGTTCAGAACGTTCTTTAGACTGAAAATCGTTCATTTCTAGTTTAAACGTGCATCATTCTACTGATGAGTGTTGGACCAATGTTCTGGGTTTAACCGGAACCAGGATGTGTTCCGTTACCTGGACGACTGACCCGTTCTTACAGCGGTTCTGATCCGGTTAGTCCTAGTGTGAAGCTGTCCGGTCCGGTGGCTCTTCTAATCCAGATTGTGACTCTGCTTGTTGTCTTCTTCCAGTCCAGACCTTCAGATGTTCCTGTGGAGAAGTACTTCAGTCCCTCCATGCTCCAGGACCCATGGAGGACTCTGCATCCTGTCACACCTGAAGCTGCTGCCAGGAGAACCAGCTGATCAGCAGAACTAATCAGAACACAGATATCAAGGATCAATCGCTGTGATTGGACGGATGTTTTACCAGCAGAACATTTTTAACTTTTTTTTTTTCTTGTTTTTACTCATAAACTTTTGGTTTTTACTTTTGTAATAAAAGCTAGAAACTTTAAACTGAATCCAGAGGTTTTAATTCAAAGATGAATCATAACATAATCTTCACATTTAAAGCTGTTCCAGAGCAGGTTCTGGTTCTGAACCAGTTTAGTTTCACAAAGTCAGAGATCCAGTTTGAAATGTCATTGTGTTCAATCGTCCCTCAGTAGTTTCTGCGCTGGGTCGGTCACCATGACAGATGCTGTTAAGATCTACTGAAGCCTCAACAGATCAGAAATCTTTATTAGTTTTAAAAGCTGTGAAACTGACTGGTTCTGCTGGTTGGTTCCAGGTCGACTCAGAACCAGCTTAGAGATCTCACTGGTACATCTCCATGTGACTCCACAGCAGCAACAGCTTTCAATGGATTATTATTAATGGATTAGAACCAATAAACTCACCTTCACTGTGAATCCAGCTGTTTCTGGAGAACCTGACGGGTCTGTTACAAGTTCTGGCTCAGATTAAATGTTCTGAAGGAAGAATTGGGTTCATGTTTGTGAAAATCTGACTGATATTACCCAGTAAACCCAGAACCAGCCATCGAGTTCTGCAGAAACAAAATGTTCTGTTGTTGTTGGCATTAAATGCCGGACAAGCGGTTCTGATCTGGTTCTCTCAGCCTGGACTTATCACACCTTCTGACACAAACATCTACAGAACATTATGTTGGAGAAGATCCTCTGTCCCTGCAAACAGAAACCGTTGAGGTTCTACCATTAGTTTGGTTCTGAGACCGCTTCCCGTCCGTCCTACAGAACTTACAGAAGATCAGCAGAACTTTTACTGGAAATCAATGGAGCAAGATGATGAAGCTTGATCACCAATGTCTTATTCATCTTCCAGAACCCAGCGGTTCAGCAGCAGCTAACCAGAACCCTCAGAGTTCTGCTCTAGGTCCACCTGAGATGTTAGTGTTGAAACAAATCCCACCAGAACCAGGACGTTGTGATGAAGAGCTGTCAGGTTCGATATCAGACAGGATCTACTGGGTTTGAAACCACAGCAGGTTGCCATGGAGACAGAAACTACAGACTTAAAAGATGTTAAATCAAGTTTATTAAAGAGCAGAAAACCCAGCTGCTGGAACCGGACCGGACCTGAGACCGTGTTCATGGTCTTAATGAATGCTCGTTAATTTTCACCTTTTTAAAAGCACTGTATGAATAATTTTGACCCTGCGTGGATCAGAACACTAAGTTCTAACCTTGTTCTCAGTTCTTGTTTAAAACCATTTCAGTAGTTTGTTCAGTCCTGGAGAAAGAATAATTTAAATAAATGGAGAGTAGATGGAAGCTCGTTAACCTCGTTAACATCCATGGTAACCTTGTTAAACTCAGGTAGTTTTGACTGGAAGCGTCTGTCATTGGTTCTTTTTGACCTGCTTTAAGTTATCAGCCATCATCTGGTTGGCTGGGAGGTTGACTGTGGGTGGAGTCTATGGAGGGGGTGGAGCTTCTGTTGATGTCACTGATGGAGTGTGTTGCTGCTTTCTGAGAGGAAGGCTTTTGGTCAGCACCTGCAGAGAGAAAGAACCATGAGCTGTGATTGGCTGAAGGTGTTTCTGTCTGACCTGGACCGACCTGAGGTCAGAATATAGGTGTGAATACAACCAGTTAGTCCAGGAAAGTTCAGGTGGGGAACCGGCAGGTCCCAGGTGGGGTTCCTGCAGGACCAACGTGGGGAACCGGCAGGTGCTGAAGATTCAGCAGCTGAATGTTTACTGGACTAACAGGCTGTACCTGCTGCGTCACAGGTTGGCTCCAGGTAAATGGCAGTCATAATGATGTCACTGACCAGGCGAAGTCGGTGGGCGTACAGCGGCTCTGGTTCTTCAGGCTTCCTTGTTGGCACGGCAACACTCCATCGCTGCAGCTCTGCAATCATCTCGGCAGGACTGAAGAGGACCACCGGGTCGGCACAACAGCGGTTGATCAGCTCCACCAGACGCTCCTTATAGTGAGCCCTGGTGGGACAGACAGCAGTTTACCTGGGCCCTCATTTATAAAGCTGGTGTTCACACAAAACTGGGCCTGAAACCTGCATATGCCAGTTTCCAAGCAAAGGTTCTGATTTATAAAACACAAACTTGACGTAAAAATGTGCGGTCCCTCACGCCATCTCTGACCTGCATACCATATACGCTTGTTCTGGAAGCAAGGGCGGAATGGCGACACAGATGGTGAGGTAGAGAACTGAAGACACGTTTCATCATGATTCTATCAGACATTTAATTACGCATCAAACTTCAACCATAGACTGACTTTATCATAAGGATTCAAAAACAGTGTGATCTCTGCTGCTGCTGAGCCAGAACTATACAGGATCTGTCAGATAAACAAGAAACACCTAGAAGGCCTCAATCCTAAAGTCCACACGTTTAAACATTTTCTCACCATCACAATCCTCTCTGCAGTGACCAGGTTGAGATGTGCCACAGTTTTTATGTATTTATTTGTTTATTTAATTAGTTTTTACCACAGATTCACACATAAATTATGCCAAGATGTAAAAGATTCACACTGATTCCTGTAAACCTCAAGATACCACTGGGATACCGGCTGCGTAAAGCTGCGCCATGGATGCACTGGTGCTGCTGGAAGACGCTCTAATGGGAGGAGAATCAGGAGGGAGCATGTTTTCAGAGATCACCAAGATCTTCTGGTCCATGATGATGGCTGGCGAATCAACTGAGACTTAGACTCCCTGGAGCATTGCTCTGGGATCTATGCGCTGAACTGGGTCCAGTAATGGCGAGACCGACCCACCAGAACCACACCATCCCTGTCCAGTTACAGCTGGTAACCTCTCTGGGGCTCCTGGTAACGGCTCCTACCAGCGGGAATTAGCCGACAGGTGTTTAAATTAATCAACAATTAATGAACTCTTTGCCTGAAGCCACTTTAAGGAACAACTTCAGCAAAGTTCTCCGTGGGTCTGGGAGATCACAGCCAGCGCTGAGCGCAGTAATGGCTGTCATCCTGGATGGCATCGTTACCATGACCAGTCCATACATCAGGTTTTCCTCCACTGTGGGAGAACATGAGTCCTTAAAAACTAACTCTGACTGGACCTTACTGGCAGTATCCTTGGTACTCAGACAGCGCCGGCCGTCCACACGGCTCTTCCTTCGTCATACCACCGTTGTCTCGTAGCTCCAACACAGAACACGCAGCTGGAACACAAACACACCTCTCAGACAAGCCGGAACGCTCCAAGTTCTACTACAACAGGAAATGACCTCACCTGTCTGACCAGACTGAGCAGAGCTGCCATTGGAGGGTTCAAACCAGGAAGTGGACACTCTGTAATGCTGAGAGAGAGTAGATTATCAGCAGTGAGTTGATCCAGACCTGGAACCAGACCCAGACCAGGACCAGGTCAGGCGCTGCTCACCTGCAGCAGCTGGTGCAGTCGGGTCACGCTCCAGTCCCTCAGGTGGTACAGGCAGTCCCTGGGGTGGTGAGCATGAAGACCTTTGGATCCACACTGAGCAGAGAAGCTGCAGGCCTGAGGAGGTCACAGGAAGAGAGCTTGAAGTCAGGTGGAGAGCAGAAACGAACAGAACCTTCAGGATACGGACTCACCGGGCCCAGAGCAAAGCGCCGATTGCAGCCGCCACAGAACTGATGACGACACTGAGAGCAGGTGAAGTGAAGACATCCCCCTTTAGACAGGCTGAAGACGAACTGACAACTGGGGCACTCTGAGGACAAAGAAGACTTTACTGGAGGTAGAATGGGAGGAGGATCTTAGCTATCATCTCCATCAGAGATCCGGTTGGTCAAGATGTTCCTAACAGAACCCTTTGGTACCAGACTGTAGGTTTACTGCTGGTTCCTGGAGGGAGGTTCTAGAGATAGAATGGGAGACAGATCCTTTGGTTATCAGGCTCCTCTCCTGTGGAACCAGCTCCCAGTTTTAGTCCGTGAGGCAGGAGTGGCATCAGCCATCTTCTATGGGACTGTATGTTGGAGCAGCAGCTTCTCTCCAGCTGAGAGGAAGCAGTTAGATCAGCTCATCAGGAAGGCCAGCTCTGTGCTAGGATGACCGCTAGACCCAGTGCAGGTGGTGGGAGACAGAAGAACTCTGGCTAAAACAACATCACTGATGGACAACATCTCCCCCCACCATGCATGAAGCTATAGCTGAGCTGGAGACCTCCTTCAGTGACAGACTGCTGCATCCTAGGTGCACTAAGGAGTGTTATAGTAGATCCTTCCTCCCAGCAACTGTTAGACTCTAGAACCATCCCTGCTGGTATCTGTACAACTTTACCGTTTTTCTATTGTCACTAATTGTGAATAGTTTGTATTTTTAATGCTTAGAGACATTTTGCACATCTGATATATTTTAATTACATTTTTTAATGTCACCCCATCTAACTTTAGTCCATGAGGCGGACGCCCCGTCTACTTTCTAGACGAGGCTTAAAACTTTCCTCTCCAATGAAGCTGACAGACTGGCTGAGGTCATCCTGATCCATCTCTGGAGTGATGCTGCTACAGGCTGCTGGAGGACCACCACGCTACTTTCTACTTCTACTCTCTATTGATGCATCATCTGCTGTTATTAAGGCCATTAACTTTAGGTTCTCTCTCACTCTGAGTCCAGATTGGACCTTTGTACCAAGCCGGACCAACTTGGCCAAGTCCAAATCGAACCTCGGTACTGAGCCGGACCACGGTTCCTTGGAGGTGTTTGTACCGATGATGTTATGGGTCCAGGTGGAGCGATGCTGGTCCTGCTGGTTCTGCTGCTGCTGCCACACCTTGAACTCTTCACAGGAGAGTCCCTGATGGTGAGGAGACCACTGGAGAGCAGACAGACCGGGTCAGGTTCTGGTCTGAGTCCAGCTCAGGTGACTGCAGGTATGTGTGTGCCTTACAGGTGACCTGCACTGGGAGCAGGTGCTCTTCTTGCAGCTGGGACAGTCCATCCTCAACCGGTCCAATTCATGGAGCATCCCGAAGGAACACTGAAACAAGAAACATCCTGGGTTTCCTCTTGAAAACTAGCAAAGCCTGGTGATAGGGGGTGCTAGAGAGCTCCAACATGTTTTTGTGTTAAAAAAATGTTAAAAGTTGGCAGGAAATTAAAAATCTGACTGGGTAATTATCAGGGATGGAGGTCTCGAGACTGATCTTGACTCCATCCCTGGTAATTATATGTTATTGGAGGACATTGTTGACGATACTTAAACAATAACTATTGTTTTCATTGGCAAATCACGCGCATGCGCTCTAGATGTGTGGCAACAGAACTTCCGGTTGGCGTTCTCTTTATAGATTTTTACTGTTGCTTCTGAGCTGAACCGTTCATTTTAGTGAAACAATGAGTTCATACTCTCCATATGTGTTTAGCGCTTCAACCCGAGGACTTGCAGCAGTATAAAAATAAGTTTGTGTATGATGGATACAGCCTGTTGGACCTGTGTTTTGACCGGCTGGACCTGCCTCCTTCGATGAAAGTTCCTGGAAGCCTACACGTCGCTAGAAGTTTTCAAATATTTTGCCTGTGGACATGTGAAAGGTTTATTATACCAGGATATGACCCCCACCAGCCCTGAATGCTTCATTAAAGCCTGAGTCCAGCCTGAACAGAGAATCACCGACCCGCTGTGTGATCGTGGATAGTATCAACACTGTACCTGCGTGGCAGGTAAGTCCAATATTAGGTACATTTCGTCCAATTTGATTATGAAATATAGTCCAAATAAAGTATTTTACCTGTAATTAGCATTTATTTAACTGTAGGCTTTGTAGGCAATTTACAGCCTATAAAGTTTTATAAATTAATATAGATGTGTGTCTCTATGTAATAAGATGCAGGAGTACATATAATGGTGCGGTTGTATATATTGACCAGAAAAACAGGACAATTATTTCTAGAAAGTAATGCATCAATGATACTTTAATTGCACAATTTCTATGGAATAGCAGATAAATTGATTTTTGTTTAATTCTTAGTAAAATCATTACGGTTTTATTTAGAATAAGGAAACAAAGGACTCAAGTTTTGGAGAAGAGCAGGACTAAATAAGTTTGTACATCCTCCTACTGGTTTTCAAATTTGTTTCATTTTGTTATCTTGTTACATTATTGATGACTGACATGTTTGACAAACTTAAACTTCTACTACCATTTAATGTTTTAATAAAGGTATACATTTTGCAGCCTGATGCGGCTACTTTTGGGCTGATAGATTTTAACCCCTGACCTCCTAAGGGAGCGCCTGTGATCCTATTTCCTCTCATTAGATCCCAATGGTCGACCATAAAGAGCAAAATGCTCTTTAAAGTCAAAAAGCATCACCTTCTCCATCTAACCCAAATTAATGTAATAATAATGACCATAATAGTAAAACTAATAATCATTCTAACGATTCTGTCTATAAGGAGCATGCTGTGTATTGAATGAATTTAATACATGTAACAATGAAATTATTTTCTGCGTTTCTGTCCTTGCCGGCTCGAGCCGGCAGGCAGTCGAAGCCAGAGCCGCATGTGAAGAACTAACACGCTTCTGCCCCTCAGCTGGCTGTTTTACAAAACCTGACAGTGACGCAGACCCAGCCTCAGAGACTGACCTGAACTCGCCGCTGCTCCGCAGAATAAAGGAAGCAGATCCTTTTCAACGACTGACAGAGCTCACGATGCTTCTGCGAGGCATCCCTGCAGCCAAGCTCTCCGCAGCTGCACAACTTGGCGAGAAGCTCTTCTGACCGGGCCATGTCTCCTTTACGGCAGCAGCAGTGTGTTGGGCATCGTGCACCGTATATTTATGAATATTGCGCGCCTGTGATGTGTTTATGTTGAAACTGGATCAAAGACGTAACTCCGTATAACGGAGGCATGTAATAATAAACCAACAGGAGCAGCACCTACCGGAGATAAAGTGTCCACTAAATCCATGCAAATGGTTCTTCAGGACAAACTCTGGATGTTTCTGATCCAAGAATCACGTTGTTCGTGGTCATAAGTTGAAATCCTGTAGACCCGCACAACAACTGACGGCCATTTTGCTGTTTTATACCATTGTTATCATTCCGCTCCCTAGAACGCTTTGTCGCCGGCGTTGCGCCATGCAATAAACGGCGGCTTGCGTAGGTTCACCGGAAGCATTTCATCGTGGTTTTGTCTATGCTGGTCACATTCAGAGCCAGCCCAAGAAATAAGCGAGCCCCCCCAGAACTTCAGGGGCCCCATTATTGCTTATATTTTAATACAGAGCATAGATCTAGAATTTAAACATTTGTTTACTGAGAATGAGAATGTTTTCAGATGGTTTCAGCAAAGATAAATAAAATATTTTAAATTGTTTTACATTCCAGGTAGAGATTTTAAGGAGTTGACAAGTTTACTTTGTAAAAGAGAAAAACTGAGTCTTCATAGTTTGATTGCTGTGTTACCATGGTGACAATCTGATGCTATGAGTTTAATCTTTGTGCTTGAGCTCGGTTTGTTGACAAAAACATCCCCCCAAATAACAACCAATTATCACTGATTGCGTTAAAGCTCGGCCAATTAAACCTGCACCCCCCCCATTTCCACCAAACCTGTACTGAAACAGTGCTAGTGGTGGTTCTGAACCGGTTCTGAACAGGCTGTGAACCGGAAGAGGGGTCCCTTCATTACATTCTGCTTAAGGCCCCCACCTACAACAAACTGGAATAAATAAAGCAAGAAGCACTCAGCCTGGCAGGGGGCAAGTAAAGCCTGGCAGCCCCCAGGTCCATAATGCACCGAGGGCAGCCCTGCTCATCCTGTTGAGGTTCTGGGACAGAACCAGAACCGGTCCGACGGGCCCAGTGTCTCCTCAAGTACTCTGGTCCCTTAGTGTTAATGGTCACACCAGGACCAGAACCAGAACAAGGACCAGAACCAGGACCAGGACTAGAAACAGAACCAGAACAAAAACCAGAACCAGGACAAGAACCAGGACCAGAACCAGGAGCAGAACAAGGACCAGAACAAGGACAAGAACCAGAACCAGGACAAGGACAAGAACCAGGACCAGAACCAGGAGCAGAACCAGAAACAGAACCAGGACAAAAACCAGAACCAGGACCAGAACGAGAACAAAGAACAGAACCAGGACCAGGACCAAGACGAGAACCAGGACCAGAACCAGAACAAGGACCTGGAGCAGAACCAGGACGACAACCAGAACCAGGATAAGAACCAGAACAAAAACCAGAACCAGGACCAGAACCAGGACCAGAACCAGAACCAGAACGAGAACCAAGACCAGAACCAGGACAAGAACCAGGACCAGAACCAGGAGCAGAACAAGGACCAGAACAAGGACAAGAACCAGAACCAGGACAAGGACAAGAACCAGGACCAGAACCAGGAGCAGAACCAGAAACAGAACCAGGACAAAAACCAGAACCAGGACCAGAACGAGAACCAAGAACAGAACCAGGACCAGAACCAGAACAAGGACCTGGAGCAGAACCAGGACGACAACCAGAACCAGGATAAGAACCAGAACAAAAACCAGAACCAGGACCAGAACAAGGACCAGAACCAGGACCAGGAGAAGAACCAGGACGACAACCAGAACCAGGACAAGAACCAGAAACAGAACCAGGACAAATACCAGAACCAGGACCAGAAACAGAACAAGGACCATGACCAGAAACAGGACGAGAACCAGGACCAGAACCAAGACAAGAACCAGGACCAGAAACAGAACCAGGACCAGAACAAGTTCCAGAACCAGGACGACAACCAGAACCAGGGACAAGAACCAGAAACAGGACCAGAACAAGTAAAAGTACCAGGACCAGAACCAGAACCAGGATGAGAACCATAACCAGGACCAGAAACAAGACCAGAACTAGTACCAAGACCAGGACAAGAACCAGGACCAGAACCATAACCAGGACCAGAATCAGGACCAGAACCAGGTCTAATGGATGTCAGTACTCAGGCAGACGAATGACTGTTAACAGGTTGAATATAAACGCTGAGCAGCTGGTCCAGTTCTGGTTCTGGTTAGTCTGGTTCTGGTCCTGGTTCTAACCAGAACCAGAACTGGACCAGATCTAGTGATGGTCTTACATGAGCACACCAGCGGAAGTGGGGCATCTCCTGTAGGGCTCGGTCCCGGAGTTTCCTCTGGAAGAGTTCGTGGAGGTCAGGAGAAAGGAAGTGACGGATCTGGAACCACAACACCTGTCAGGACACAGGGTAGCACCTGTCTCCCCCGTCTCTGTCTCCGTCTCCCCGTCTCTGTCTCACCTGTCTCCCCCGTCTCTATCCCACCTGTCTCCGTCTCCCCGTCTGACTCACCTGTGTGTCCAGCAGGTTAAAGTAGTCCATGGAGTCCTCTAGCGCCCCCTGGCCCCTGATCTCTGGTTGGCCGCACTGTGGACAGGTGAGCTGGTGGACGGCCCGCTCCTTGATGGCGACGGAGAAACAGGAAGTGAAGCAGCTCTGACACAGGAAGCAGGAACAGTGAGTCATGGTGATGATCTGCGGGAAACAAGCAGAGAAGAAGAGCTAACAGGAAGTACAGAAGTGTCTGTGCTCTGACTGGCTGGCTGAGATACTGCAGCTCACCTTGCTGAAGGACACCTGGTCATGGCAGATTGGACAGGTGTGGGTCAGGAACTTCAGCGCTGACGGGAGATCTGGGGTATGCTGGACCGCCTCTATGACATCATCGGTGCTGAAGCTCCGCCCACTCATGGTGATCAGAGCCAGAAAGACAGCTGTCTGGTCTGGAGACAGGTGGGCCGATACCTGAGGGACAGACACGAGGACTGAGATCACCTGAGATCAGCTGGCCCCTCCTCTTCCAAACTCAGGTGAACACCTGGACTGATCCAGAGGCAGAACCCAGTCAGGTAGAGTCCTGGTCCAGGTCCACCAGGTCTATGTTCCCACCAGGTGAGGGTTTCCACTAGCTTATGGTTCCCAGTAGGTGGAGGTCCTCAATAGATGAAGGTTCCCAACAGATGGAGGTCACCAACAGGTGGAGGATCCCCGCAGGTGAAAGTTCCCAGAAGGTGGAGGTTCCCAGAAGGTGGAGGTTCCCAGCAGGTGGAGGTTCCCCGCAGGTGAAATTTCCCACGAGTTGAAGGTTCCCAGCAGGTGGAGGTTCCCCCCAGGTGAAGGTTCCCACGAGTTGAAGGTTCCTAGTAGGTGGAGGTTCCCAGCAGGTGAAGGTTCCCAGAAGATGGAGGTTCCCAGAAGGTGGAGGTTCCCAGCAGGTGAAGGTTCCCATGAGTTGAAGGTTCCTAGTAGGTGGAGGTTCCCCCCAGGTGAAGGTTCCCACGAGTTGAAGGTTCCTAGTAGGTGGAGGTTCCCCCCAGGTGAAGGTTTCCAGCAGGTGAAGGTTCCCATGAGTTGGCGGTTCCCAGAAGGTGGAGGTTCCCACGAGTTGAAGGTTCCTAGTAGGTGGAGGTTCCCAGCAGGTGGAGGTACCCCCCTGGTGGAGGTTCCCCGCAGGTGAAGGTTCCCAGCAGGTGGAAGCACCCCCAGGTGGAAATTCATGAGACAGCTAAAGTTCTCTGCTTCAGAAACTCCCCCCACCCGGGGGATCTGACCCACCACCAGACTAGATGGGGGAGTCACACATCGGGACTGGCTGACCAGGACCAGAACCAGAACCAGAAGACGTCACAGCTGTGTTGGGAGGTAAAAGAAGTTCTTACCTTTCTGAAGTCGGCTTCGGCCTCTGCTCCCGACTGTGGACTCTGGGCCCCAGAACCATGTTGGTCCGGTTCTGACCGCCTGCCTGCATCCGTTATCGAAGCTCCCTGGATTCTGCTGAGGGGCTCGGTGGGGGGCGCACCTGCAGGGTGGACTGGTCCCAGTCCACAACAGATGGGTCAAAACCAGACAATCTATAAACATCGAGGTACGAGCCCAGAATCTGCTCAGCTGCTGCTTGTTCAGACCAGAACCACCGCTGTTAAATAAGGACATCGTCCCTTTAAGGGGTGGGGTTTGAACAGGGATTCTATGTCTTTAAGGGGCGGGGGCTATAATGAGTGACTTCCATCTCACCTGAGGAGCAGGAGCTCAGGAAAGGGTTGGTGCTGCAGGAGGAAGGCGCAGCAGCGAAGTCGATCCCCTTCAGCTCCTCTGCGTACGACGTCCTGCCGCTGCCCTGCTCCCATTGGCTGACTGCAACAGAAAGGGCAGGGCTTAGTGTGGAGACATGCTCAGTCCGCTCTCACATGAAAAACTGATTTTAATCTCAAGAATTTTACCAGAATAAACAACAAAATCAGCAGAAAAGTCCTGGAGAACCTCTGATGCTGCCCGTCACTGTATGTTTGTTGGACCAGAACCAAAGGTTCTGTTGATGCTGGGTTAAGAACCAAGTCAAGTTTATTTTGATAGCACATTTCAGCAGCACGGCTTTACATCGTAAAAACATCAAGTATACCACAAACTCATCAAGCAAATAATGCATCAAAAGCATAAAGATCATCAAGCAGATATCATCAAGCAAATATAATTCGAAAATATTGATCAATGTTCCTGTTATTATGAGTCAAAGGCAGCTCTAAAAAGGGGGGGTTTAGCCTTGGGTGGAGAGTTGATCAGGCTGTTGACTGGGGCCTGTTGGTCCACTCATCAACGGCTGTGCAAAGCTGATGGATATCGGCAGAAACTGGACCACGCTGTCGTATTTGCCCATCCAGAGCATCCCAAACACGCTCAGTGGGTGACATGTCCGGTGAGGATCCCGGCCATGGAGGAAATGGGATGTTTCCAGCTTCCAGGAATCGTGCACACATCCTTGCGACATGGTCGTGGACGAAGGGCACAACGGGCCTCAGGATCTCATCACGGCATCTCTGTGCGTTCAGGACGCCATCGATGAAATGCCTACGCCTGCCCATACCATCACCCCACCGCCACCACTCCATCCACAACGTTGACATCAGCATACCGTTCACCCACACACAGTCTGCCCTGAACAGGGAAAACGGGGATTCATCGTGAAGAGCACACCTCTCCAATGTGCCAGACACCATCGAATGTGAGCATCTGCCCACTCAGGTCAGCTACGACGACGAACTGGAGTCAGGTCGAGACCCCGATGAGGACGACGAGCAAGCAGACGGGCTTCCCTGAGACGGTTTCTGCAGAAACTCTTTGGCTGTGCAAAGCGATTGTTTCAGCAGCTGTCTGGTGGCTTGGAGGTGAACATGTTGGATGTGGAGGTCCTGGGTGGAGACGGCTTATGGAAGACGAATGAACATTCAGTCCACGGGCAACAGCTCTGGTCGACATCCCTGCAGTCAGCATGCCGATCGCACGCTCCTTCCAAACTGGCGCCATCTGTGGGATTGTGCTGTGATAAAGCAGCACATTTCAGAGTGCTCTTTTATTGTGGCCACCCTGAGGCTCACCTGTGCAAGAATCATTGCACAGGTGCAAGATGCTGACACAGTGATGTCAGCATCTTGATATGCCACACCTGCCAGCTGGGTATCTCTGCAAAGGAGTGCTCACTGA
The DNA here is from genome assembly GCA_014839685.1 of Anableps anableps. Taxonomy (NCBI): domain Eukaryota; kingdom Metazoa; phylum Chordata; class Actinopteri; order Cyprinodontiformes; family Anablepidae; genus Anableps; species Anableps anableps. Next base: position 98,069 of record CM026077.1, read on the forward strand.
GATTTGTGAACAATATTTGAGAGAAATGGTTATTTTGTGTATAGAAAATGTTTTAGATCTTTGAGTTCAGCTCATGAAAAATGGGAGCAAAATCAAGTGTTGCGTTTATATTTTTGTTCTGTGTAATTACAGCAAACCATCAGAATCATCACGTTCATCTAATATCTAACATAAATCCAGGAACATTGTATGTTGCTATGTCGGAACCAAGGTGAATCTACATCTTCTGAACTGAGGGTGGAACGCCTCAGTTTCCCAGAAAAGCTGAAACTTTGCTCAGACGAAATTCGTGTTGGTAGCAGCCTCTTGGCAGCTGGCTGCAGCCCACCTGCCCATCCCGCCAGATGTCGAGGAGCGTGTCAACTGAAAAAAAAAAAACAAAAAAACTACCAAATGGAGGCGCCTCTCATATGTTTCATTTGTCGTCATCCCAATTTTGTCTACTGGCTGGTTCCCCGCTCCCGTCTGCTCCCATTAGCTTTGTATCCTGTACCGTCCCAATCCCACGATTAACAGTGGAGTTTAATCCCATCCTGTGGGAATCCCGAAAAAACATTAGCCTCTGACAGAGACCAAATTGTTGGTCCCCATCTGTTAATGACCCTACAACCCACAACGGTCACTGAAACAGCTTCAAACTAACAAAAGTAAAAAATAAAAACGTATTGAAAGTGAACCAGTGAGATTTCTGGTCTGGCGAGACGCGGTGGCAGCACAGAGAGCACTTCGCACAGTGGTGTCCAGAGCCGGTCCTCCAGGTTCTGGTTCTCTCCCTGGTGGCCGTAACCACCTCCCCAGCCGCTTAGTGTTCTGCTAACGAGCCCTGAGTGTTGGACCAGGGAGGGAGCCGGCCCTGGAGGACCGACTCTGGACACCCCTGATGTGGCATGTTATTAACCTGACTGGACTAACTGCACTCCAAACACTGATTCTAGTTACTCCTAGAGGCGACACCTTTTATTACCATTCAATGTTCCTAAATTAATCAATTAAACTATTCAAGAATATTTAATTTTTGTAACACCAAATGTCTAAGCATTTTCTGTATGATACAAAGTAACCTGAAATAACTGAGAAGGCCCCAGCTGCAGACCACAGAATGGGGCGAATAGTGGGTGGGGATGGATGAGATCATATTTCTCCTATTGTAGCTTCCCTCCATCGGCTCCCTGTTAAATCCAGATTATAATCCCGGATTCTCCTTCTTATTATTAAAGCCCTTAATAATCAGCTCCATCATCCATCATAGATCTGACACCCTGTCTACTTTAGTCTGCGAGGCAGACGCCCCGTCTACTTTCTAGACTAGGCTTAAAACTTTCCTCTCTGATGAAGCTGATGGACTGGCTGAGGTCATCCTGATCTGTTTCTGCAGCTATGCTGCCAGAGGCTGAGGCTGCTGGAGGACAAACTGACCGCTTTTTATCACTTTCTTCTCCTACTACTCTCCAATTTGCACTATTTGCTGTTATTTCAACTGTTAACTTTTTGTTTTCTCTCAGTTATTTTCTCTCCATAGACGGTGCACCTGGTCTGGTGTTCTGTTTGGCTGTGATGCCTTCCTGGAGGAGCGCTTCCATTAACTAACCCCGTTCTCTTTCAGGACCCCCGAACCTCCGCATACTCTCTGCGCCCTCTAAGGATGGCTGGTGGGTAGTCATGGTCCAGATTTATTTGTTTTTCGCGCCAGACAAACCCCTTATGTTGCCAAGCCTTGTGAAGTAACGACTCTTTACACTTGAAGCTCAGAAACCTCGCAACGACATAGCGTAGTGGTGCGCCCTCTGGCGGCCGATGTGCTCGCTCTGTCTGCGTGTCCGACCCGCTGCCATCCCTAACCCATCCACACAGTCCACAAATGTAGCCATCGATTCTGAGTCTTTCTCGGCCCCCCTCTGGAAACCCGTAGATCCTAACGTTGTCTCTCCAGGTCTATCTGCTTATCTTCCAGCTTCATGTGCAGTTTTAGTAGCTCTGCTACCACTTCCTCCGTGTTTTGGGCTTTCTCCTCAGTCTTCTCCAGTCGCTCCTCTACTTTATAAATCCTTGCATTGACTTTTCTGATTTCCTCTTTGATAGTTGAAAGTTGTTCTTTGGTTCCCTGACGGAACCCTCTCAGTTCTTCTAGTAGCACTTCCAAGCTAGCCATCCTTAGCTGCCGCTAGCTTAGCGCTAAGATACGTTAGCTGTAACGTCTGTCTGTGTAACTATTTATCCCTGCTTTTCTAGATTGTTATATTGTTCTTGGGGATTCGTTGCCGTCTTACCCCCTCTACCAGCTTTTCGTTGTGCAATATTACTCTTGTGAAAGGGAGTGATTCTGTAATTTATCCGGTTCTCTCGGGAGCCTCTTTACCGAGCTGCCATCTTTACGGTGTTCTGACCGGAAGTCCCGATCCTCCCAAATTATAAATGCAATCAGTTTTAATGAATCTTTTTTGCAAATGTGTTGGTAGTATACCGTTATGTATTTTAAACATAATTTGTAGAATATAATAGTCCAGTCATGAAATTTCATCCATTTTAGGTTTAAGAACGATGGATTCATTAGATCTCTGTAATGTGTTCTGCTTATATTTCTAACAGCTCTTTTTTTTGCCAAATAAAAACAGATTTGTTTTTCCCCAAACCTCAAGACAACAGGTCAAATAAGGAGCGATCAGTGAACTGCAGAATATCAACAACGCTTTTAATTCAATACGTCTTCCACTTAATAATGTTTGAGGAGTGGTTTCCAGTTTATGTTTTCTTCAAGAGTAACACCCAGGAATTTAATCACAACCTCGCCAATCAACACATCGGTACGAGTCTCTGTATTGCTAAATATCATACAGTTAGTTTTTTTCAACATTCATCATTAATTTATTTACATTCAACCATGTTTTTATGTTTCTCAAAACTTTTGCAACATCACCCTCAGAACAGAAAACAGTGGCGTCATCTGCAAAGAGAATACTGTGAAGATGTCTGGGTAAATGCACAAGATCATTGATGCACAGAGGGATTATTTTTTTAATCAACGCGCAGCAACCTGACTGCAGAAAGCCGGCCATTAAGCGGTCACTGGTTGCCATGGTTACCTGTTGTCGTGCCGCGTTAACAATAGCTAGCATGCTGTCAGCGTGCTACACCTGTTGAGCACTGAGTGATGAAGCAAGTTATGCTACCAGATTGACATCAGTGAACGGGATACGTCCTGATGAGCCGTACGCGTCATATGCAGGTGGAAAAATGACCCGAACTTCAGCGGCCGGATATTCCCGACTGGGAACGTTAAAGGAATTATTTCTCACGGTAGGATCATCAGCTCTCAATGAGATGCGTCGAGTTCCTCTAAATAAGACCAACATGGTGAGCAGCTGGGGCGCCGAAATAGGGTTTTCATGATTTTCATAGAAAACTGAATTCGTATTTAGCGTGAAAAGGACAAATGAAATACGGCCATTTGTCTACTTTGGTCACAATTAGCGTCATTTTGACTGCAGGGAATTTCTGTTCTAGTTCAATTTTTCCGGCCGGGCAAAACAAAAATAGATGCTAGTTTTCAACGAGTATCCAGCGTGTCTGGTCCCCATGAAAAATCCCATGACTTTCACATATGAAAATCACATGTGAAAACCATGTACCACATGAAAAATGAACATGTGGCTGCAGGCGTCAAGGCAGGTGGTAAACTAAGGCACCAGGAATCAAAAGTGCAGCAGCTGAACGGAAGGCAGTGCCAGGTACAGAGATGCTGCACTAAAAATAAAACGGCTGACATCTGCAGGAGCTGCGTACAGGCGAAGAGAGGTGATCTGAGCTGGCTGCGAGTTGGAAATAATTTTATTAGCCTAACTGTAAATAGCAGTTAGAATAATATATTCTTGCTTTCTTTCTGTAGGCAACCTGCGCAGTACAGTGGATGCTGACGGAGCCTGACGTCGACTGATAATCCCTCAATAACAGGGGTCACCATGTGGCCCTCCAAGACCATGGGAGTTGCCTGTGGAGCTGTTCCAAAATTAGATAAATCATTAAGTGATGTAATTAAAAGTAAACTGTATCAGTTTGGTAGCCCTTTGAATCACTTGGTACCCATGAAGTAGCTGTTAGTTCCAAATAGGTTGGTGACCACTGCTTAATAAGATAAAAAGTTTTGGTCCAATAACTGACCCCTGGGGTACTCCAGTCAGATCTATCATTATTTATCTTTACAAATTGTTTTCTGTTCTCTAAATAACTGAAGACCCATTCATGTTTCAGTCCTCTGATACCATATTAATTTTTCCAGCAGTATACTGGGATGAGTGATATCAAAAGCTTTTTAAGTCTACAAATATATTTACAAAATATTGTTTCTTGTTTATTCCAGCAGATATTTATTCAAGCATGCCCATTAAGGCCACTGAAGTGGAATGATTTTTACGAACCCATACTGATTACTACATAAAACGTTATGGTTGCTGATAAACCGATCTAATCTGGGAACAAATAATTTCTCTAAAGCTTTTGAAAACTGAGGAAGTAAGGATATAGGTTGACAATTTGAGAAAAGGTTTGTCACAATTTTTATGAAGTGGGATAACTTTAGATACATTCATATTTTCAGGAAATGCTCCAGTAGAAAATGATAGAATACAAATATATGTGAATGGCTCAGTTAACAGATGAATTATTGATTTCACTAATCTCATCCATACCTAAATTATCAGTTGATCCCTTATTTGGAAAGGCTTTGACAATAGAAATTATATCTTCTTTTCTATTTTGGAAAGATTTATTGTGTTAAGATTATTCTTAATATTATTTTTGTAATCAACCTTCATTTTGGGGATGTTTGCAGCAACACTTGGACCGACATTTACAAAAAAAAAAAAGATTCTTTTTGTTTATAATTTTAGAGCTATCTTTAACAAAATAATTTGGAAAACTTGTTTTTCCTTTATAATTTTTTAACGCATTATAAATTCCCATTGAGACTTCATGTCACTTCTATTTTCCCTGAATACATTACTTTAATAGTCTTTTTCACATTTTCTTAAAATCCAGACTAACCTGTTTTTATATTTCTTATGTTTCTCTTCAACTGATTTTGTTCTTCATTTTAAGAAACATTTATCAAAGTAATTTTTCTTCCTGCAGGCATTTCTTAATCCTTTTGTCATCCACAGTTTATCAGAAACATTCTTTGTTGCAGTTTTTCATCAAAGTCTTTACAGTATCATCATAAAGAGTCATATGCCTTGTTTACATCATGAACATATATTGTATCCTTATTTTGTTTTCTCAAGTCATCTTTCAATACTTCTTAGGCTTTTTAAAGTCTGTTTCTGGTTACTTTCATCTGCTATCAAGACCCCACTCATCAACTTTCCGTCCACAACATGAGTGAAAATATTATCAAGCTGCACTCGATGTAATTCTTGATGGTTTATGAATCAGTGGAAATAGACTTAAACTACTCACTGGACAACAATTTTGAAATGATAAAATATGGTTTTATTTTTGAAAGGATAAAGTAGCCTAATGTGTAACAGTGGTTCCAGCAGTACATTAGACTGAAGCTACTGTGTGAAATATGAAGGCTTTTATTTTGAAAGGCCCAATGAGCGAACCAGTGAAGCTCTGTTTGGACCTACTGGGAACTTCATGCCTCATATATTCATCACCAGACAGTAAATGGGCATGGTTCTGATCTGAAGCAGAACCGGGTCCTGGTTGTTCTGATGGTCTGAGACGTTCTCCTCCTGCAGCTGTCCATCGTATGAATCCAAGGATGAATGGTTCTGTTGGTACCGCAACAGGCACCAACAGAACCTGGATTTCTCTACAGAGTGAAACTGGGTTCGAGGTGAAACCACGATGATGCAGCAGAACCTGACTCCATTCACTCCTATGGGATTTTTGAGTGTGTTTTTGTTCCCCCAATTATGTCGCCATGGTAACTCAAAGCACCTCTGAAAGTATTCACACCCATGTTGCTTCTGAGCCACACGTTTTAATGTATACATTGGGGGGAAACCAGTTTAGAGGTGCAGGGCAATGGCAACCACCACCAACTACTGCAATGAAACGTCTGTGTGGTTTACCTGGAGCCAGGTGGGAGGAGCCATGGGAGGGACTCTGGGTCTGCAGGGAGGAAGAGGAGGAGCTGCAGGAGGAGAAAACAAAGCCAGATCAAAACCACTGTGAGCCCTCGTCTCCCGATCCAAACACACCGGTACCGTCACCATGGAGACACATCAGCAGGACTGTCCTCAGCCAGGTCATCTTCATCCCCTCTGACCTCTTCCAGCATGTTTTAGCCCATGGTGGTGTTGGGGGGCGTAGATCAGGGTGGTCTCAGCGTGAATGTTCTCTGAACAACATTTATCACCCATATTCCGGCGGGACGCCTCCGCTCCCAGCGCCGCCGCAGCGACCGACAGGCTCGGCCTGCAGCCTGGCTGGGAGCATCTTGTCGCTCTGGGTTCCTGCCCCAACGCCCTGCCGGACGGGAACTCGGTCTGAGGGCCCTGTCGGTGCCGAGTAGCATCATAACTGGGAACGTTCAATATCACGAGGAACGTCGGGAATATGCAAATATTCCACGTGTCCCGGTGCAGACCACCATCACTTCTATATTCCTCGCAGCTTGAGGAAACTGCGCCACCATAAAGAACATGAGCATCTCCATCTAACGGTACCTCAACCTCGGGTCCCTTCCTCTGAACAGATTTTACTGAAGTCAGGAGAAAATGCAGCCAGAACCGAGAAGGAGAAATGACCCGACATTAAGCCGTGTGGTGCAGTTCAGAACGGATCTGAAACACTATGAATTTGCGAGGTTGCTGTCGTTCAGATGCAGCATCCGTTGGCATCAGGGTCGTTCTCACAGGCTGGGAGTACAAAGCCATCCAACTCCTCTGGTTCCTTTCTCTCCCTCTACTTCAGTCTCTAGTTTTCCTTCACTCCTGAGAGCAGCGCAGCGCAGCCAGCTTCAGACAGAAAGGAGCCGGCAGGGTTGGCTTTTCAAAGTAAAGTGAACTTTAGCATTTCATGATATTTAAATTCATTTCAGACTCTGATTATGGTGAGTGCACAGATAAGAGCGACGCAATATGCTTTACATTGTTTTAATACAAAATTAAAGCTTCACCCTGAAGGTGCGGAGGCTTTTATTTTGGCGGTGCGCTACGATCAGCTACATGTAGAGGAAATGTTGCAGTCTTCCTCTCTATCCTCAGCCAGGTCATCTTCATCACCTCTGACCTCTTCCTCTCTATCCCATAAACCCCAATCAGAGCATTAAGATGTCATCATAGGGGCCCAGTTGGGCCCGGACCCACCAGAACCTCCTCCAGAACGTCATCTATAGGCTGCTGGCGGGTCAGAACCACCATCAGAACCTGGACAGGGTTCTGCAGCATTTACATCAGCTCAATAACCGCTCAGAACCGCTGAGGTGGTAACTGAGGTTCTACTGCAGGAGACCCAGTTTCATCACTTCACCTCTATTTTGGGTCTTTAAAGGACTCACCTGACCGCAGACACCTGGACACCTGAAGGGGGCGGGGCATGAGCCACACACCTGGCATAAAGGGGCGTGTCCTTCTGGAAAGCCAACCTCATCTCTGACAGCAGCAGGGACAGGTTGGACACACCCTGGGAGGAAATGACATCACAGAGCAGTTAGCTGACAGGTCGGGGTCAGGGGTCAGAGCAGGTCAGCCAGGCTTACAGGAGTCCAGTTCTGGAGCCCGTCCAGACTGATGGTACCAGCAGAATCCACATGCGGACAGGACGGGTTGATCGCCATGGAGACGGAGGGGAGGACGAGGCAGCGAGGGCGGGACAGCGGATGGGTCTCATGGAGCCAGATGCACACCGGGATGTTATACTGACTTCCTGTGGAGACACCAGAACCGGGCTGAGCCGAGGAAACGGGTCAGGGCCAGTCCGGACCATCGGGTCTGGATCAGAACCAAACACAAGGAAGATGGCGGACGTTCTGACCTTGGTAGAGAACAGGAAGCGTTCCCGACAGATGGAGCAGCTTCCTCGTCTCCTTGTTCGGAAAGCCTGCGAAACAGAAGAAACTCGGTTCTGATCCGATCCAGCAGAACCGAACAGCACAGAGCTGATCTACCAGGACCCAGCGGACCAGGGCCGGGCTGGTACCGAGTGACCCAGAACCAAAGGAATGAGTAGAACCAGAACCAGTCAGGAACAGAGTTCTAACTAGGACCGACGCCAGAACCCAGAACCGACACCAAATCCAGTTTATTAGTGCAGAACATTTCAGCAGCGAGGTAGTTCAAAGGGATTCACATCAAACAAACATCCGTTTTTTCAGCAAATCATCAAAACCATCGAGCAGAACCGAGGTCTGGAGGAGGAGGACGTCTGGGTTCTGTCGGATCTAATCTGTGAATAAAGGGCAGCGTATCTGCTCTCCTCCGCCCCCTGCTGGCCCCTGTGATGAACTGCAGCCCTCATCAAACTGAATTAACTTTAGTTTTTTACTCACAGTATAAGTCCACAAAGAGCCGCAGGTCATGGAACCGAGCCCGGACCGACTGCAGATCCCTCAGAGTCTCTGTGGGGTACCGGTACCGACACTGGCCGGAGGAGGAGGGGGTTCTGTTAGCAGCAAGCAAGAACTTGAAACCGGTTCGGTTTGTACATTAAAGTTTGTTCTCACCTCCGTCAGAGTCCGGTGTTCAAATTCTGGTCCAACCAGAGGCATATTACAGCAGAACCGAGCCTAGATCCGAGCCCAGAACTACAGGCCAACGTAAGCTAAACTGGGGACGTCACTTCCGCTTCGCAACCTCCATAATAAAAGCAGACCGATAGGAGCCGGAAGTTCCATTTGACTGCAGCTGATCAGCGCCATATTGGTGAGGGCTGTAAATGTGATAGGCGGCCTCTAATAAGCGACAAGAGCTCTCACCATGTTTTAAACCTTTTTATTGAAAGAAAGACTAAATTTGGACAAAACTTCCTCCGTGTCTATATATATATATATATATATATATATATATATATATATATATATATATATATATATATATATATATATATATATATAAAAAATATGCAATATACACACACGCACAGATAAAGGGAGCAGCGCCGCCTGGTGGGGAGTAGCTGCATTTACAGAATGGCGATTAAGCTCCCTGTCAGTCAGTGATGAGGGCAAACATTAACATGTTTGAAACCAAATATGGTTTGAAACCATATTTTTACCCAGACCTGCAGCATCAATGGCTGCAGGTCTGGGTCAGAACCTTTGATCAGGATGCCAAAGGTTCTTGTAGCAGGTCTACACGGACTACACCCTGGAACTGTTCTTCTGAGAGAATCGGTCCTTGTTGAGGACAGAAAGCCTGAAGATCAGGAGAACATTGGAAACGTGCAGCAATGTAAAACTGACTCCTGTCAGGAATCATTCAGGGACGCAGGTAGAGCCGGGTGGACCCAGGTGGGGGATGGACACTGCTCAGACTAAAGAGAGGGTCTACTGAGGGTGGTTCCCCTGTCACACCTGTTTTGGACCTTTGTTTAAAATGATCCCTTATATTTGAGGATGCTTACAGAGGTGAGATGGTACCAAACAGAACCGGAACTGTGGCTTGATTTCTAAAACATGATGCTAAAAGACAGTTTTATTCTGAAAGGACTGTGATCCCAGGTGAGACTTCCTGTGACAGGTGAAGAGAATCTTTATTGATTGCTGATTTGAACAGAAACATGCAGCTCTCAGCTGACTTAACGTGAACAGTTTAGAAACTACAACTCCCATCCCTGTGCAATTTGGCATCTTTGGGTGTGCGTGGCCTACTCAGATGGGCGTGGCCCTCCACTCTTTGCCTTCAGTCAGTGCTCTGGGTTGGTGGATGAACACGCTGTAACGGACGCCCTGATTGGCCGCTGCCCTGACGAAGCGGCTGTTCGCCGTCATGGTGACAGCTCTCAAGGAGTCGCCGGTGCCGAAGATCATAAGCGAGCGCTGGTTGATCTTTGCGCTGGGTGTGAGACGCTGGGTGCGCTCTGACGGCTGGTCATCCACCAGGTGGAGGCGGGCCAGCAGCTTCTGAGCGCGCTCCTTCTCTCCCGGCCCACCCAGAGTGTCAAGGATCACCTGGAAGTCGTGCACGGCGGCGCGGCAGGCGAACAGCTGCTTCCCCTCCATGAAGGCGTGGAGTTGGGGCAGAACCTGCTGCCGGCGCTCCTGAGCCGCCTGCTCCGTCAGAACCGGCTCCCGGAAACTGAAGTAGCAGCGGCCGTGACTCAGCGATGACACATAGGTGATGAGCGTGGTGATGTCCAGGTTGACTCGCTGACACTCCTCCACCTGCAGCTGCACCGGAAACGCCAGGTGGGCTACCACCGTGCCACGGTCCACCCGAGTCACACCTGATGCCTCTTCACCGTCTTTGTCTTCCTCATTGCCTTCAGCCTCGTCCTCCTGGTCCTCCTCCTCCTCCTCTTCCTCCTCTTCCAGCCCCATGCTGCTGACTGCCACGATGTCCCCCCGGACCGACACGCCCATGTCCCGGAGGCGGTCGGCCATGGGGCAGGACACGCCATTGTAGAAGGCGAAGACGACATGGGGGTGGCGGTAGTTGACAGGCTGCTGGTGGCTGGCCTGCAGGAACTCCTCAGCCTGACGGATGATGCTCTTGTCTCCGTACTGGCCCCGCCCCTGCCAGATGTTGTGCAGCGCCTCCGCCTTCCTGCCCACCGCCTTCACCCAGGTGAGTCCTCCGTTGGCGACCACGTCCACCACCAGCGTGCGGCGCCGGCCGGCAGCATCCTGGTACGTGAAGACGTGCAGCAGTGCCGCCACATCCTCCAGGTTCTGCACAGAGTCCACGATGGCGGTCAGGTGGGTCAGGTTGGTGCTGTGCAGGTGAGACTCTTTGACCTGCAGATCTCCGGCCTCCACCCGCCGCAGGAAGCGCAGCTCCGCCCGCAGCTTGCTGCAGAGCTTCTGGTGACCTTCAACCCCCGGACAGAGCTCCTCTGCCCGCTGCAGCAGGGTCTGGGCGGAGCCGATTCTCTCCCGCAGCGTGGCCTGCAGGGACATGTCTGCTGCATCACACCTGAGGACACACAGAGGACCGCCTGGTTAATGGCAGACCAAGGCAGGGTTGGATTTACCTGGGCCCAGGTAGAATCCTGGAGGACCAGCAGCAGAGTCCAGTTTCTGGACTGAAGAAGCAGAACCCAGGGAAACTAAACCTCCCTGCAGTCCCTGACCCACCGAGGGCTTCCAGTTAAACTGGTTCCAGAGATAAATTGGTTCCACAGTTATACTGGTGAGCGAGCTGATCATGTTTTTTCATGATCACCATGGCAACCATGGGGAAAGAGGAAAAAAGCACAATTTCTCCAAGGGAGAAATCGATGAATGCATTGGATGCATTGGATTGCATTCGATGAATTGAAAACATAAACTTTGGTTTCCATGGTGACGTGAAGAAAAGTTTATGACCCGCCACCGGCATTTTAGGAGCCATGCTACACAGTTGAGCGCTCAGGGTGTGAATATTATTAAGGTGCTCCTCCTTGCCAATCTGGAGTTTTAAAACAGGGTTAAGAGCCAGCACCTGGGTGTGTGGGGGGGCACTGACCCCTGCAGGCTATAGCGGATTAGTGAATCATCAGGCCCTAAAAGTTAAAATTGCATAAATTAGTTTTTAAGGGCTCCTGTTCTCCTGTGGTGGAGGTAATCTGATGCATGGACCAGTCGTGTCAGCGATGCCATCCAGGACAGCGGCCATCGCGGTGATCTCCCAGACCCACGGAGAACTTCACAGAACCATGTTGTTCCTTAAAGTGGCTTCAGGCAGAGAGTTCATTAATGTTTGATTAATTCAAACACATACCTGTCAGCTAATTCTCGCTGGTAGGAGCCATTGCCAGGAGCCCCAGAGAGGTTACCAGCTGTAACTGGACAGGGATGGTGTGGTTCTGGTGGGCTGGTCTCTCCAGTACTGGACCCAGTTCAGAGCAATGCTCCAGGGAGTCTAAGTCTTAGTTGATTCGCCAGCCATCATCATGGACCAGAAGGTCTTGGTGATCTCTGAAAACATGCTCCCTCCTGATTCTCCTCCCATTAGAGCGTCTTCCAGCAGCACCAGTGCATCCATGGCGCAGCTTTACGCAGCTGGTATCCCAGCAGTATCTAGAGGTTTACAGGAATCAGTGTGAATCTTTTACATCTTGGCATAATTTATGTGTGAATCTGTGGTAAAAACTAAAAACTGGGGACCCAGGAGAGAGGGATGTGATTGAAATGCAGACTTTGGTTTAGGACTGAGGCCTCCGAGCCCTTCGTGTTCATCACACTGTAGATGCTCAGGATAGTCGGTCTCTGCTTAAAGTTCAATATGTCGTTGAAGGTCTGAGGGAATCATGAAGCAGCCAACGCAAACATGCAGGGTCAGCTGAGGGGCCGCGCATTTTCACGTCGAGTTGTGTTTTATAAATCAGAACCAGACTAGAACCACAGTGATATTTGGGTCGAACAGCGGATGATCCAGAGAACCGCTGCAGAACTCCAGAACCTCTCCTCAAACACAGAGACACAAACTATTGGTACCGGACTGTTCAGAACCAGATCTAATGGTTCTACTGATCAGAACCAGATCCAATGGTTCTGCTGTTGTTGAGGAGATCTTCATAATTTGCTCCATCAAGAATCATCTTTGGTCTTCAGGATTTGGGCCAGGCGCCGTCTCAATCGGTTCTGAGTGGGTACCAGTCCAGAAGCTGCAGAGAGGCTCTACTTCCTGGTCTGGACCCTTGGTTCTGGAGGACCAGAGTCCTGAAAGGTGAGCTGATCCGTCTCCCCAGATCAGACCAGGCGTTTTTCCAAATGTTCTCCAGTCATCAGTGTGGACAACGTGGTTTTCAGGACAACCAGAACCATCGCCGCTGGTCAGGTTCCAGAGATGATCTGGGCCATGAGGTCATTGCTGGTTCTGGTCCAGTCTGGTCAAAACACTCATCTACCAGGACATTTACAGCTTCTTGGAGATCATTGGTACTGACCCACACCGTCAATGGTACCACTACCTGTTCAAATCACCATGGTAACACTAGCAAACGGGCCTGAGCAGAACCCAACAGAGAATCTATGGAGTATTATCAGAAGAGACACCGGAAGCAAAGATGCCCTGAAGGTCCGCTATCAGAGCAACCTGGACTTCCAGAACCTCAGCAGAACCACAGGCCGATCTCCTCCACGCCGCATTGATGCAGTGATTCAGGCACAAGAAGCCCAGACCCGGTACCGAGGGCAAAACCTGAACATAACCTGGAGGTAATGTTCTGTTGGACCACATTTTTGGGGCTGTTGGTTTCACAGAATGTTCTGATCTCCTGAGAAACAGACCACTGGGTGTTCATAAGCTGGAACCCAGAGCCATCAACAGAACCAGAACCCAACTCAGCTTAGGGCCGATCCAGATATGAACAGAATCTATTGAAAACCCAGAAGATTAACCTGGACTCGGCTCTAATAGGTTCTGACTCGACTGAGCCCTCCAGGTGAAGCTAACGGACTTACCTGGTTCTGATCTCAGTGTGTTGAAAGGTTCGTAGCCGGTTCCGGTTCTGACGCACGTGTAAAACCGAACAAGTAACGTTGTTAACGTCAGAAGGACCGTCCGAAACGCCGGTACAAGATGCTAATGCTAACGTTAATGACGCTGCACTACCCAGCTGGCAGGAAGCATCGCGTCACAACCGGGAGGATTTTCAAAATAAAAGCAAAGACAGGAAGAGAAGAAACTAAACTCGACTGTTCTGTCTCTGTGGTCGCTATAAAAACGAGATTCCTGTTAAATTATTTTAAATGCTAAAGCTTTTATTTGCTGAACTAAACACAATATTTAAAACAATAAAAGTCAGATTTATGTTCCTGCATTTAGACGTTTTTCTCCTCGCTGTGGACCTAAGGTTCTGGTAGAACCGGGTTCAGAACAGACGAAGAACAAGGAGAACTGGTGACTGGATGTTTATTTGGAGACAAACAATAAAAACTGTTGTTTGTAAATAACTGAAGGAAACAATAAATACTGAGTATTAATTGGCAACATGCTGAACAGACGTAAGGCACATGAGGTCAGCTGACCTGCAGGTACTGACACACCTGAGCAGGTGAGCCAGAACCTTTGGGTCAATCAGCTGGCAGCAGCAGCAGGAGGAGGAGGCAGTCAGTGCTCATCAGCTCTTCAGCTGTTTCCTCTTCTTCACCAGTTCAGCCAGCATCTTATACCGGGTCATACAGTCCTCCTGGAACCAAGACAGACAGAACCGGGTCAGAACCAGAACACAGACAGAACCCAATCCATACACAGAATCTTTTCAGTACAAATACAAAGAGGGACTCAGAACCAAAATGAAGATAGAATCCAATCAGAACCGGGTCTGAACCAGAACAGGGACAGAACAGCCCGTCTCACCTTGGTCTTTCCTGGGACCACCTTGGCGATCCGGTCCCAGCGTTCTGCGGTTCCTCTGGGGAACTGCTGCAGGGCCAGTTCCAGCAGCTTCTGCTGGTTCTGGGTCCAGGCTGACTGGTTCACCTTCTCCTTGCTCCCCTGAAGCTCCGCCTCCTCCTCCTCCAACGCAGTCGGGTCAAAGTCCTTCTGGCGCCGGCCTCGGAACTTCCCCTCCCCGCTGTCTGCTGAGGAACCCTTCTTGTTCCTCCTTCGGAGCGCCAGAGCAGCGTCCTCCTCCTCCTCCTCTTCCTCCTCACTGGCCCCGCCCACTCTCTGAGTCATCACACTGTCGTCCACAGGAAATGACCTCACAGGAAGCGGAGGCGTCTTTAAATCTGAGAGTTTCACCAGACCTGAAACGTTGGAGAAAAGAAACTTGATCAGAGTTCTCCTGGGTAGAACCTGGTCCAAGAAAAGACCCGGAGAACAACAGAAACTCATTAAGACCAGAACCCGATCCTGGCACTAGAACCCGACTCTAGCAGCAGAACCTGATCCTGGCACTAGGACACGACTCTGGCACCCGAATCTGATCCTGGCACCAGAACCCGATTCAGGCACTGGAACCTGATCCTGGCACCAGAACCCTATCCTGGCACCAGAACCTGATCCTGGCACCCGAACCTGATCCTGGCGCCAGAACCCGATTCAGGCACTGGAACCTGATTCAGGCACTGGAACCCGACTCTGGCACCCGAATCTGATCCTGGCACCAGAACCCGACTCTGGCACCAGAACCCGATCCTGGCACCAGAACCCTATCCTGGCACCAGAACCCTATCCTGGCACCAGAACCTGATCCTGGCACCCGAACCTGATCCTGGCGCCAGAACCCGACTCTGGCACTGGAACCTGATCCTGGCACTAGGACACGACTCTGGCACCCGAATCTGATCCTGGCACCAGAACCCGACTCTGGCACCAGAACCCGATCCTGGCACCAGAACCCGATCCTGGCATCAGAACCCGACTCTGGCGCTAGAACCCGATCCTGGCACCAGAAGCCAACCCTGGCACCAGAACCTGACTCTAGCACCCGAATCTGATCCTGGCACCAGAACCCGACTCTGGCACCAGAACCCGATCCTGGCACCAGAACCCGATCCTGGCACCAGAACCCTATCCTGGCACCAGAACCTGATCCTGGCACCAGAACCCTATCCTGGCACCAGAACCTGATCCTGGCACCCGAACCTGATCCTGGCGCCAGAACCCGATTCAGGCACTGGAACCTGATTCAGGCACTGGAACCCGACTCTGGCACTGGAACCTGGCATTGGCACTAGGACCTGATCCTCAGACTAAAACCCGACTCTGGCACTAGAACCCTATCCTGGCACCAGAACCTGACTCTAGCACCCGAACCTGATCCTGGCACCAGAACCCGACTCTGGCACCAGAACCCGATCCTGGCACCAGAACCCGACTCTGGCACTAGAACCCGATCCTGGCACCAGAACCCGATTCAGGCACTGGAACCTGATTCAGGCACTGGAACCCGACTCTGGCACTGGAACCTGGCATTGGCATTAGGACCTGATCCTGAGACTAAAACCCGACTCTGGCACTAGGACCCGATCCTGGCACTAGAACCTGACATTAGCACTAGAACCTGATCCAGACGCTAGAACCTGATCCTGGCACTAGAACCTGATCCTGGCACTAGAACCTGACACAAGCACTAGGACCCGACTCTGGCACTAGAACCTGATCCTGGCACTAGGACACGACTCTGGCACTAGAACCCGACTGTAGCACTAGAACCTGACACTAGCACTAGAACCCGACTGGTAATAACATCTAATGGACAGGAGAACCGGAACCTCCAAAACAAATGTGATTCAAACAGACCCGACCGTCAGAGTAGAACCTTAGTCTGGCATCAGAACCCAAGAAACCAAGGTACCTGAGGGTTGGTTCACGTTGTCTTTCATCTGTTTGACTTTAGTTGTCACCTGCAGAAGAAAATCGGTTCAGACTCTGAAAGATCTCAGAAGGTCAGCAACAAACGGTTCTGGATCCAGGCCACGGACCAGAACCACAACCAGGAATCTGGAATCAGAGACAGCTTCAAACTCACGGCGGACACACTTCGTCCAAGTTCCTGAGCAATCTTCTCCCATCGGCCCGGAGTTCCTCCCGGGAATTTGACCATCAACCTGCTGAGGAGGCTCAGGTCGTCCTCGGTCCACTCGGGCACCTGGAGACAGGCCGGAGGTCAGGGCCGGCCGAGTCGGGGCCGCGCTGCCCGGCCTTGGGTCTGCTCACCTGCTTCCTGGGCGCTCTGAGGTCCTGCAGCCAGTCGTCCATCTGGTCCTCCACGTCCTCGATGGACGTGGTCTGCTCGTAGCTCTGCGGGCTCCGGGTCGCTTCCGGGACATAAACCGGAAACTCCACTTTGGCTTTCTTCACCTTCGGTCGTTTTTCTCCTGCGAGGACAGAGGCGGGAGGGACATCTCAGTTCTGGACGGGTTCTAGATCGGGTTCTGAACGGAACCAGAGCAAACTGGCTTACTTGGAGCAGCTTCCTGTTCAGCTTCAGCTTCCTGTTTCTGCTTCGTTCGCTGATGGTCCTCATAGTACTGCTTCACCTCCTGGACCAGAACCAGAGCGTTAGCTGGGTCTGAGACCAGAACCAGGACCAGAACCAGAGCGTTAGCCGGGTCTGAGACCAGAACTAGAGCGTTAGCTGGGTCTGAGACCAGGACTAGAACGTTAGCCGGGTCTGAGACCAGAACTAGGACCAGAACTAGAGCGTTAGCCGGGTCTGAGACCAGAACCAGGACCAGAACTAGAGCGTTAGCCGGGACTGAGACCAGAACTAGAGCATTAGCTGGGTCTGAGACGAGGACTAGAATGTTAGCCGGGTCTGAGACCAGAACTAGGACCAGAACTAGAGCGTTAGCCGGGTCTGAGACCAGAACCAGGACCAGAACTAGAGCGTTAGCCGGGTCTGAGACCAGAACTAGAGCGTTAGCTGGGTCTGAGACCAGAACTAGAGCATTAGCTGGGTCTGAGACGAGGACTAGAATGTTAGCCGGGTCTGAGACCAGAACTAGGACCAGAACTAGAGCGTTAGCTGGGTCTGAGACCAGAACCAGGACCAGAACCAGAGCGTTAGCTGGATCTGAGACCAGGACTAGAACGTTAGCCGGGTCTGAGACCAGAACTAGAGCGTTAGCTGGGTCTGAGACGAGGACTAGAGCGTTAGCCGGGTCTGAGACCAGAACCAGGACCAGAACTAGAGCGTTAGCCGGGTCTGAGACCAGAACTAGAGCGTTAGCCGGGTCTGAGACCAGAACTAGAGCATTAGCTGGGTCTGAGACGAGAACTAGAATGTTAGCCGGGTCTGAGACCAGAACCAGGACCAGAACCAGAGCGTTAGCTGGATCTGTGACCAGGACTAGAACGTTAGCCGGGTCTGAGACCAGAACCAGGACCAGAACCAGAACATTAGCCGGGTCTGAGACCAGAACCAGGACCAGAACCAGAACGATAGCCGGGTCTGAGACCAGGACTAGAACGTTAGCTGGGTCTGAGACCAGAACCAGGACCAGAGCGTTAGCCGGGTCTGAGACCAGAACCAGAGCGTTAGCCGGGTCTGAGACCAGAACCAGGACCAGAACCAGAGCATTAGCTGGGTCTGAGACCAGGACTAGAACGTTAGCCGGGTCTGAGACCAGAACCAGGACCAGAACGTTAGCTGGGTCTGAGACCAGAACCAGAACGTTAGCCGGGTCTGAGACCAGAACCAGGACCTTAACCAGAGCGTTAGCTGGGTCTGAGACCAGAACCAGAACGTTAGCCGGGTCTGAGACCAGAACCAGGACCAGAACCAGAGCGTTAGCTGGGTCTGAGACCAGAACCAGGACCAGAACCAGAGCGTTAGCTGGATCTGAGACCAGGACTAGAACGTTAGCCGGGTCTGAGACCAGAACCAGGACCAGAACGTTAGCTGGGTCTGAGACCAGAACCAGAACGTTAGCCGGGTCTGAGACCAGAACCAGGACCTTAACCAGAGCGTTAGCTGGGTCTGAGACCAGAACCAGAACGTTAGCCGGGTCTGAGACCAGAACCAGGACCTTAACCAGAACGTTAGCCGGGTCTGAGACCAGAACCAGGACCAGAACCAGAGCGTTAGCTGGGTCTGAGACCAGAACTAGAACGTTAGCCGGGTCTGAGACCAGAACCAGGACCAGAACCAGAACGTTAGCCGGGTCTGAGACCAGAACCAGGACCTTAACCAGAACGTTAGCCGGGTCTGAGACCAGAACCAGGACCAGAGCGTTAGCTGGATCTGTGACCAGGACTAGAACGTTAGCCGGGTCTGAGACCAGAACCAGGACCTTAACCAGAGCGTTAGCTGGGTCTGAGACCAGAACCAGAACGTTAGCCGGGTCTGAGACCAGAACCAGGACCTTAACTAGAGCGTTAGCCGGGTCTGAGACCAGAACCAGGACCTTAACCAGAGCGTTAGCTGGGTCTGAGACCAGAACCAGAACGTTAGCCGGGTCTGAGACCAGAACCAGGACCTTAACCAGAGCATTAGCTGGGTCTGAGACCAGAACCAGGACCAGAACCAGAGCGTTAGCTGGATCTGAGACCAGGACTAGAACGTTAGCCGGGTCTGAGACCAGAACCAGGACCAGAACCAGAACATTAGCCGGGTCTGAGAGCAGGACTAGAACGTTAGCCGGGTCTGAGGCCAGAACCAGGGACCGGTCCTGGACTAGAACCAGAACCAGGGCCGCTCCGTCCTACCTGGACGGTCCGGGGCAGGTTCTTGACGGACAGGTAGAGCCAGATGCTGAGCTTCAGGGGAAGGAGGTCCTGCCAGTGAGGCCGCTCGTGGTTCCTGGAGCAACAAGCACTGAAGATACACATCAAAGGGGAAATACCGGGACCATGGCGATGATGATGTCACAGGCGTACCTGTCAGCACCCATACACCTGAGCTCCTCAGCGGGTCTGGAGCTCAGCTTCTTCTTTTTATCCTTTTTCTTCCGACTCAGCAGCTCATCCTGGAAATGGAGGTCACGTGACATGTAGTGATCTGATTGGCTGTCTGAGCTTTGCTCCGCTCTGATTGGCTGTCTGAGCTTTGCTCCGCTCTGATTGGCTGTCTCACCAGCTGCTTTTCCAGGTAGATGGACCAGATGACAGCATAGTGCCCCACGGTGAGGATGAGGAAGAGCAGGAAGCCCAGCTCAGCGTTGCTCATCTTCCTCACGCGTCTGTAGTAGAAGACGGGCTGCCGCCAGTCAGGAAGTCCGTTCTCCAGGATGTCGTCGTACCTGTGAAGACACACCTGTTGAGCTCCACAGAGGGACGGGTGTGTCTCTGGGCCCTCGATCGTCTTACCTGCGCCGTCTCTCCTCGTCCTTGAGGACTTCATAAATGGCCACCAGCTGAAAACAGACGAGGACAATGAGCTGCGACACGGGTCCGGTTACCGACTCAGGTTCTGGTTCCGACGCAGGTCCACTCACCTGTCGGAACTGGGTCTCGGCATTTTCATCTTTGTTCTTGTCAGGATGCAGAGAGAGGGACAGCCGACGGTACGCCTTCTTTATGTCTACTGCCGCCGCGTCCTGGGGGGCACACAGGTGAGAGACAGGGCGAGGGACAGGTGAGACAGGCGAGAAAGAACCACACCGGAACCACCAGAACCTCACCAGAACCAGGCTGGAGTACTCCACTCTAACTGGACTCTATCAGGTATTTTTTCTCTGCTTTTTACTGGTTATCACTGATTACAGGTAAAACCAGAGTTGACCTCTGACCCCCAGGTCACCTGGTCTCAGGCCAGGACCAGGGACAGATGTTCCTGATGTTCTGGCTTTTTAACCAGGAATATCTGGACTTGGATCTGTTCTTCGTCCAGAACCGAGTTCCCCAACCTTGGACCTCCCGCCCTGGCTGTCTGGACCAGGACCGGGGAACACTGAAGGGACCACCAGAACCCCAGACAGGAACCTCGGAACCCGAACAGAACCTGAACCGGACCGCTGTGACGTGGCGCCTCTCCGGGGTTGCCGTGGAAACGGACTCACCTTCTCCAGGTGCAGGAACTGGTAGAAGGTCTGCGGGATCTCCTCCACCAGGTCCAGCAGCTCCAGGTCCGCCTCCCAGGCCCGCAGCGGGGGAACCGCAGAGACCAGAAGCAGGCACAGGACCAGAGAGCCGCTCAGTCCCGCACAGGCCCGCATCTCCGGAACCAAGCACAGCTGGAGGGGGAACGGAACCAGAACCAGGACCAGCACTCGGTAACGGGCCGGTGTGAGATGCAGTTCAGAGAGAACCGGAACACCGACACGTCCTCCGACGTTCTTCTCCTTTTTGTTTCTGAGCAGATGGAGGAAGCAGCGCCCCCTGCAGGTCCGGAGGTCCGAACTGAACAACCGGGCTAAGAGCCCCCAGAGCTTCCTCTGCTGGGGCTCCGGGGTCATGGGGTCATAAAGCTAAACTGATGGAACCAGAAGAAAACCTTCGTGTGTGGATCCACATCTGCTAGACTTACAACAAGAGGAACCCTCCAACCTGAGCTCCAGAACCACCAGGATGCTGGGTCCAAACGGGTCAAATGATAAGGTTCTGATTGTTCTAAAGACGGATCGATGGGTCGGTGGTTCATCAGAACTCCAGTAAGGGTGACTGGACCTCAGCACACAGCTGTGGTCAGGAGAGCAGAACCTTAGAACGACCAGACATGTCTCACTGAAGTGGCATAACAGCCTGGTTCTGGTCAGACTGGACTCAGACACTGAGTACTGGGTCCAGTCTGACCAGTAGCATGAATGTAAAACTCTTGTGTGATTGAAAATTATTCGAACACTTTCTCAACCAGATCAAAGCGGTTCTCACCTGCTTTCTGCCGAAGTGCATCAGTGTGAGAAGAAGGTTAGTCTTATTGCTCTTTAAGACGATCGCAGGCAGCCGTTCATGCATGTTGAACAGCTTGGTCACGACCGGCCCTTTGACATTCATGATGTTGATGTGGCTCAAAATGAAAATGAGTCTGACACCCCTGTAATACAGGGTGTACTTACTTTTTACTATGAGTCCATTATTTCATTAAGTTAATGATTTATCCAATGAAAATAGAATAAAAGTGATGAGGGTGGCTGTCGCTGGTGCTGGAGCGGTCCAGATTCAGGACAGGGATGAACTCTTCCTCGCTTCCTCCTCATCCTCAGCTGACCAGGTTCAGCGGCCATGATGGAAAATGCAGCGACCCAGCACATCATTCCTGTCTGTCGCAGTGAAATAATAATATAATCCAACTCTTTTACATGAACACTCTCCCTTGACTGGAAAAATTATTCTTTCTTTTTGCATGTTTTTGATTTTTTTTTCTTTATTGTCTTATTTTTATTAACTTTTAATCAGGTGCCTGGTTTGTAATGTTGAGATTTTCCCCATTTGGATTATTAAAGTATTTCTGATTCTGAATAGCAGTTAAGCCAGTGGTTCTACTTCCTGGTTCTGGTGCAGCTTGGGTTCTGGCAGGTGTCATTTGGACCCATCTTTATAAAGGTGAAGTGTTGTAGCCTTGGAGAAGACATTTCCTGGTTAATTCTCTGCTTCAGAACCAAACACACTGGTCAACTTGGAGACAACTGAAGGAACGTCATTGGTTGGAGGGTATCTGCTGCCCCCTGGAGCTCAACCCTTGGAAACCAGAGAAATCAGACTTTCTGGGGACAGAATAATCTGATGTTGGGAGGAAGATGAGGAATGATCTTCAACCACCTCTCTTTAGAGGACGGTTTCATAGTGAAAGGAAGTTGCTGTGAGGCATACGAATGCAAATTGAGTACTCACCTCTGGTCTTGTCGACTACCTCTCCCTGACTTCATGCACACATTCTAACAATAATTTGCTGTTGCAAATGACTGCAAAAGTTGTAACCAATGTAGTGTATTTTTATTTTCCTTTGATTTAAAAGAATCAGAGATTCATATTCTATGTTATCTCTTAAGCCTTTTTCTATTTAAATATGTGACTACACATGAATTATTATACAGAGGACATATTCAACCAGGATTAAATTCACAAGAAATCATTCTTGATGATAAAAGTCTAATGACATATTCTCTACAAATGTTATATGACAAGTTACAGCTTCAATAATGAGATAATAATATAGATTATTAAACTAAGTCCTTCCCTCTTCCCCGTACAGTATCTAAATCTCCTAGAGTTCAACCACTGCACAGAGTGGGATAACAACAGGCACCTTTCTACTGCCCTGCATAAACAGACAGTGGATTTGTTTATCACACATCTTCTGCTCAACAGGGAGAAATGATGCTGGGCAGAAAGTATCTGCTCCCTCCAAGCTCCAAACGTCGACCAGCTTTCCATAAAAATGTCTGTCTGGGTGGGGTCTTGGATCCACCAACACAGGGATCTTTAAAGACTGATAGTGTCCATTGATGCTAAAAGCAGACCCAACCTACCCAGAACCAACCATGTGCTAGAACCTCACTGGATCAAACTGGACCCTGTTGATTGTTCTGTGCTTCTCAGAAGATGATCTTTTTAGATGTTATCTGGTTCTTGAAGGTACCTGGAGATACTCTCCTGTCTGTGGAGCAGATCGTTCTCTGGAGACATCGAGCTTCAAAGCCGGAGCTTCACTTAGGTTCAGATTTATTTGAAGGGCCATTAGTGTTACAGCAAGTAAAAAGAAAAGACAAAAACTAAGAGACAAACAATGAAAAGTCAAAAATGGAATGATAATAGAGTTCTGAAACAACAGCAGCAGCAGCAGGCCATGGGAGCAAAGGAAAGTACCAACAGTTCATCATCAACTCCGATATCAGCCAGTCAGAAACCTCTCCTCCTTCATACCAGGAAGACGGAGCCGAGGGCCAAAAGGACCAGAAGAAGTCGGAGAACAAGGGAAGGGAGCTGACAGAAAGAAGGGCTTTAGTCTTCCTGATCATCTGTCTGTGGAACAAATTGGTGAGGTCTCACTCTGATGGTGCAGTTTTTGGCCTGATGTTAAGGTTGTTGAACCAACAGAGGAGGTAAAGCTCAGCACAGATTCAACCTATGATCAATAGGATCATCAGAGAATTATGGACCTGAAACCTTCCAGAGATGTAGTTGGTGCTGGTCGCTGGAGCAGCATCCACCAGTACCAACCCACTGGGTTCCAGAGGACAATCCTAACCATTGTCCTAACCATTCCTAGTCTATTCCTAACCTTGACTAAAATGTCATTCACACCTTCGTCCTGAACCTAACTAGTAGAGCGCAGTAGAACTGCAAAAACAGTGAGGACCAGGAAGAGGTGCTCACTTTCCACAGTGTCTTCCCTTTGTTGGCAAATATTGTGAAAGTGGTCCTCTATATGTAGTATATACAAGTACACACACACACACACAACTTTGTTTTCTGTGATACAACAATGATAATTAATACGTCTTTCCATCTGATGTAAGGGAAAAATTAATTCTAGCTGATCTTCATCAGACATCCTGGAACAACTTCTGGAGAACCTGATCCATGTTTCAGTATCTCAGAACCACCAGCAGAGGGCAGCAGATGTTCTTCCTCATGGTGGCATGAGACAGTGTAGCCTGGTGAAAACAAGCCCCTTGTTCTCCGCTTCCTTGGCTGTTGAGAAACTGCAGGCGTGGCCTCTGTTGAAGTATGAAACAATTGCATCTGACTTTACCCTGTCGCTAATGTTTGGTCGTGATGTATGTTATGCTCCAGTTCAACCATGAAGGAAGCTACGCTATAAGGCTAACTGGAATTGCATACACTGTAAACAAGCATCCTCCACTGCGAGAGAGAAGTGCTGAGTCCAACAGCACATTTGCCAGCAATAAAATGTCTTAAACGTTCCTCTTGCTACGACTTTAATTGCTCCATATTTGGAAGCGCAATTCAACAACAGCGCAGAAAATCAACATCATCATTTGCAACTCCTTCTGTTCACTGATCGGCCCAGATGAGATAAAACTGGGGAAATCGAGCTCAATGGGAGAAATCCCAGACAGAGCACTGAAGGGAGATGAGAATCAAGCAAAACTGTGTAGGAAGACGATGCCAGGCTACAGACAATGTGTTCTCCAGGAACCAGAAGGTTCTGGTCCAGAGCAGCTCGGCTGCATTCATTTACAGCTGCAGACTTTAAAGCTCAATGCTGGAACCTGGAGAGAAGATGGAGCTCTGAATTCTGTCTCAACTGAATCATCTCTTCTCTCAAGCGATGTCTTGATTGGTCGTGGCACCCAGGAAGCCAGGCTCTGTGCCCCCTTGGACCACCCCACCTTCTCCCCTCTGGGTGGAGGTTCAGACAAAAGCAACAGATGGAAGAAATCCTTTGTTCCCACAGTTTGTCTGTGTTAAACAACACGGTTGATGTTGTTTGTTCCTGTGATTGGTGGGTTGTCAGTTCAGTCCCTGCTCCGTCCCTGCTCTGTCGTTGTGTCCTTGGGCAATACGCTTCACCCGCGTTGCCCGCTGGTGGTGGTCAGAGGGCCCGGTGGTGCCCGTGCATGGTAGCCTTGCTTCTGTCAGACTGGCTCAGGGCAGCTGTGGCTACAATCCAGTAGCTCAACACCATCAGTGTGAGTGAATGGGTGAATGTAGTGTGAAGTGCTTTGGGGTCCTTTGGACTTCATAAAGCTCTATATAAGCACAGACCATTTACCATTCTGTTGCGCTGAATGTTTGAAATGCCCTCTGGTGGACGATGAAGGAACTGAACATCTGGAGGAGACATGCTGAATCTGGAAACATGGTCTACTGTTGCATCATCATCTTCTGGAACCTCACTAGAACCTCATCATTTTCATCTCCTAGAACCACACTACAACCTCATCGACTTTCTGGTGTAGATTCACAGTCACCCGGGACATGAACACTGTGGACTGGGTGGACAGAGTGGACAGGGTGAACAGGAAGAGCAAGCCCTGCAGGCTGGATTCCAGGGACCTGGGTCTGTCTGAATACACAGAGAAGATCATCTCCATCAGGTGAAGAAGGAACAGCAGAACCCAGAGTTCTACGGGACGCTCGGTCAGCTCTACACTTCCTTCTGAGAGCAACATTACTCTGTTCTATTCTAGTCTATTCTATTCTATTATAGTCTATTCTATGTAAAGGTTTCTCATTATTTTCTGTAAAATGGAAACCAGGAAATCCGAGGACTGAAAGTTTGGTCATCGTTGACTGTGACATCACAGACCACATGACCACAGGTGGACCACGAGGGACTGAGGTGTAAGAGGTGTAAAACCTGGCTAGAACCGGGTCGGTCCAGATCAGTGAACAGGACCCGGAGCTGATTGGTGGGTTCATCTCAGATGATTCGATGACCCACCTAAATAACAGAGATGCATGCTGGGTAAAGCTCCTTGTAGCAGCTGGTTCTGAGGGTTCTAGTCAGGAACTGATAGAGTTCCCTTGGTTCTGCGGACACCTCCCATCCAATCAGCTGTGCTCTGAGGCCACGCCCCCTCCCTGTCCGTAGAGGTCTGCAAGCCTCCTGAACCTCGGGCCCCACGCCCTCAGGAAGGAGAAGTTCTGCTCGGGTTCTGATGAGCTCATAGAGCTGCAGGAGCTGAGCGACTGGGCTGTAGAGCCACTCCCCTCCAAGGCGTACGTCTGCAGAGAGTCAACAGGTGGCGCTGTGGGATCCAGGTCCACCTCCTGGAGCCGCTCTCTGATGAACTCTAGGAGCAGTCTGGTCTTCTGGGTCTCTGGGTCGATGGAACTACCTGTCAGGTTCACCTGGTTCAGGTGTCTCAGGGCGAACATGTCGAAGGCCTCGGTGTCTTCCTCACCTCCACCTTCATCATCATAACAGACAATGTTCTCCTGGACATCCTGCTCTTCATCCAGCATCTCAGGCTCCCGCCTCCTGGATCTGATGACAGCGGTTACCATGACAACACCTGAGGAGAAAGGAGAGGGTTAATGTCGGTGGTCAGATCTCACCCAGAACCAGACCCGGTTCCGCCTCTACCATGATGTACCCAGGAACGTGAGCAGGCCAGTCAGGATGGCAGCAGCGCCAGTCCCCATGCCGCCACGCCGTGGTTCATCCTGACTGCACAGATGCTGGTTTCCATGGAGATCACAGTCACAGACGGAGATGGTCAGCGTGTTGGTGCTGCTGAGAGACGGACTGCCGCCGTCCGCAATCACCACGGGAAGGAGGTGGACGGGCCGATGCTGCCGCAGGAACCCGGGATGCAGCATCAGAACTGAGGCGGTGTTGTCTGCAAGCAGAAGGACGGGAAGAGTCACCAGAAAGTTCTGATCCAGAAACCCATGCCAGCCTGAAGGTCCACTATGACCCACTGGTGGAGGGTACAGGTACAGTCTGACCTGTACCCTCCACCCACTGGTGGAGGGTGAGTGGTACCGTTGTTGTCTCTTAGGGTGAAGCTGTGGTTTAAAGCAGCTTCTGCAGGCAGGAAGAACAGGAAGTGATGTCCATTCTCTGGATCATCTGGATCCACGGCGCTCAGAGTCTCAATGATCTGAAAGAGGAAATGCCTGAGGTCAGCTGATTCCTCAACAATCAATCAGAACACAAGAGCTCCCAGCCAGGTGATCTTTACCTGTCCAGGTTGCACGTCCTCACAGACGGAGGTCCAGTACTCGGCAGCAAAGCTCGGAGGATTATCGTTGACATCTGTCACCGACACCAGAACCACCGCTGAGGCCACCTGAGACTGATCCACTGGGAGCACAAACACACCTGTCAGCCACTTCTTGTCACACGTTAGCCAATAAGGACCCAACATACCAGATCATGCGACCTACAGGTCTCAGTGCCAATGACTGTGATGTTGTGCAGAACTCTGATTTCTCGGTCCAGAAATCTACTGGTTCTGATGGTACCTGAGATGCTGTCGATGTCAAAGAAATGTCCAGTGTCTGACTTCTTGTCGATAGAGTACCTGGAAACAGAGACACAGAGAAACAGAGGACTGTTGGTAGAAATGTTGTCAGGTAAACTGACAAGTTCTGCTTCACAACTTCATGAACTGAAGGTAGAAACAACAGAACCTTTAGACCCAGTTTCAGTTTCACAGAAACTCCCCAAAAACCCAACTGATCAGCTAACGAACGGACAATTCATGGATGGATGGATAGGTGGACAGCTGGACAGTTCCTCAAGCTGTTTACCAGGTTGTTACCTGATTGAACTGCTGGAGCCATCTGGATCCTGGGCGGAAACTGAGCCCACATTGGTTCCGATCGGATCGCCCTCAGAAACCACCATGTGACTGACAGACGGGGAGAAGACGGGGGGCTCATCCTCGTCCTCCACCAGCAGTTGGACCATTGTCACATCGTTGAATGGACCCACCAACAGGAACCGAGTGTCCACATGTTGATTAGAGGCTTCGATTTTTAATGTGTAGCTGGATTTATGTTCAAAGTTCAGATCCTGTGAGGAGGAAACCAGTCAGAACCAAAACATCTCTGCAGCCAGCCTAACACTGGGCAGCACAGAAGCGTCTCTGGATGATCTGGAATCTGCAGATCAGAGCTTCAAACATGACTCCGTATCAGAAAAACCACAGGAGAAGAATATCTGGACCTGCTTCCAGGGACCACAGCAGAACCTGTTACACAGAACCAGTACCTTGAGCAGAGTCACCAGTCCTTCCTGAGTGTTGGGATCAGTCAGGATCCTGAAGGTTCCCAGTCCATCTCCATCCAGAATCCGGTAGACCACTTCAGCATTTGCACCGACATCCAGGTCCACAGCTTTAATCCGGGCCACAACAGACGGTACCAGGACTGACTCTGGGACGGTGAACTGGTAACTCCCTGTAGGACCCACAAGGCGTGTCACAGACTGTCTTTTTGAGCAGCTCTGTGCTGTCATAAAGGTCAGAGGTCAGACTCACTGCGGGGGAATCGAGGCGGGTTGTCATTGACGTCAGTCAGTGTCACGGTAACCGCTGTGGTTCCTGACAGACACCCCAAATGACCCAACAAGTCTTTGGCCTGAATGACCAGCTGGTACCGATCCCGCGTCTCCCGGTCCATGTCAGGCAAAGCAGTCCGCACCACACCTGGAGGACAGGTTAGAAGATCCAGAGGGCTAAAAGTGAACCTGACAGAAGCAGAGAAGCTTGAGAACAATGAGAAAAACTATGAGAAGGATTCGCAAGACAGAGTCAGTGTACTTTCTTTGTTAATGAAAGTAAAAAGTTAACAGCAGGAGAAGGAGAATGATTAGCTGATGGCAGCATCATCTCAGCTGAAGCCCTCCTCCAGGAAGGCATCACAGCCAAACAGGTGTACCTTCTATGGAGAGAAAATAACAGAAAAAACAAAAAGTTGAAACAACAGCAAATAATGCAGATTGGAGAGTAGTAGAAGAAGAAAGTGAGGAGAAGTGGTCAGTTTGTCCTTCAGCAGCCTAAGCCTATGGCAGCATAGCTACAGAGATAGCTCAGGATAACCTCTGACCTGAGAGGGAGGCATGAGAGGCAGAACCGTCTTTCCAGACTGAATTCCTCCACACAGGATCGGATCATACGCTCTACCTCCCCCACCCTCCCCCACTTGACCCATGACTGGGCAGTTGAATCTTGATGACTTATAAACCTGTACTCATTGAATCAGCACCCCCTAATTACAACTTTTTAAGTGAGAATAGAAAGAATAAGAGGGACGGAGGGGTTGCTGCATTATTTCATGATTCACTAAACTGCAAAAAGCTTTCCCTGGGCAATTTTGACTCTTGGGAATTGAGGTAAAAGGCCACAAACAAACTCTGAAACTAACTCTATACAACACCCCAAAATATGTGGCAAATTTTTTCAATAACTTGAACGAGCTGCTATCTATGATATGCATTGATTATGACTGTTTAATAATTATGGGAGCCTTTAACATCCATGTTGACAACACAATAGACAGAGAGGCAAAAAAGCTGAATGATGTACTTCAAAACTTTGGTTTGACTCATGTTAAATAGCCGACACATAATCGAGGACATACTCTGGATTTGATTATCAGTAAGGGAGTAAATATCTCCAAGGTCAAGATGTCGCTCTGTCTGATCATTTTTCTGTTGTTTTTGAAAGTATAATCTCTGTTGACTCGCTTACTAAAACATATTATTACAAAACGTTCTCTTACAGACAACACAGCTGAAATGTTTAATCAAATCTACTCCTCCACCTCACTTTCATGTTGTAAACCAGTTGATGAACTGGTAGATAACTTCTCCTCTAAAATTTCAGACATCATTGATTTCATTGCGCCTGTTAAGGTGAAGATTGTGTGTGGAAGGAAGAAATCTCCGTGGATAAATGCTCCACTTGTAAGAAGCGAAAGAAGCCTTTGTCGAAGGCCTTAACGTAAATGGCGTAAAACTCGACTTCACGTTTACTATGAAATCTACAAAGAAAGGCTGCGAAGCTATCAGTCATCAATCGGACAGGACCAGGTTCTGGAGCAGGACCAGTCTCTGGGTCGGGACCAGGCTGGAGCAGGACCAGAATGGGTCAGAACCAGGTTCTGGGTTGGGACCAGGTTCTGGGTCGGGACCAGACTGGAGCAGGACCAGAATGGGTTGGGACCAGGCTCTGGAGCAGGACCAGAATGGGTCAGAACCAGGTTCTGGGTCAGGACCAGTCTCTGGGTCGGGACCAGGCTGGAGCAGGACCAGAATGGGTCAGAACCAGGTTCTGGGTTGGGACCAGGTTCTGGGTCGGGACCAGATATGCTCTTACCTGTCTTTGGGTCCACAGAGAAATAGGGCAGACCTTTCAGGATGCTGTAAACCAGCCGGGCCGAGTTTCCGTAAGTCGGGTCATCAGCATCTGTTGCCACCACTGTCACCACGGACGTTCCTACAGAAACACACACCATTGAGGCGACACCCAGAGGGCACTCAGAGTACTGCAACCTCTGTTGATCTGAAGGAACACCTGTAAACATCTGGACATTTGAAGTTTCAAAAATCTCTACACAGTGGTTCAATAGTTACAGAACCATGTTCCTTTCACAATAAAAGTCCCTTTGGACCTGACTTTTTCATTGAAAGCCTACTTTAAACTGCCCTTCAGAATAAAAGCATGTCTCTTTCTACAACGTCTGTTGCTGGGAAGGTTGTTGGGTTTCTAAAGAGTTTCAGCTGATCCTGTTGCTGCTGCAGGAACTTCAGTTCAAGGTTGTTTAAGTTAGTTTAGGTTTAATTCAGATTAGGTCCAGTTTATGTTTCGGTTCTTTTTCAGCTGCTTGTAAACAGACTGTCTTAGTAAACATAAAGGAGCAACTATGAGGACTCTTTGGAGGAGTTCCAAGTCCTGACCCACCTACTGGGGACCTCTCTGGAACTCTGGCAGCATACGGGCCATCAAGGAACTTGGGTGCATTGTCGTTGACGTCCTGGACCTTGATGATGAACTGGGACTCGGGCTCCAGCAGCAGGTGGCTGTTCCGGTCTCGGACTTGGGCTCTCAGGGTGTAGTAGGCCTGCTGTTCCCGGTCCAGCCTCTTGATGGCGTGGATGTCTCCAGTTTGCTCATTGATGGTGAAGATGGACATCGCTCCTTCACCACTCAGGTGGTACATCACCTGACCATCTCCTTTATCCATGT
Organism: Anableps anableps; assembly: GCA_014839685.1. Lineage (NCBI taxonomy): Eukaryota > Metazoa > Chordata > Actinopteri > Cyprinodontiformes > Anablepidae > Anableps > Anableps anableps. Next base: position 129,153 of record CM026077.1, read on the forward strand.
CAGAGTGGAGCTGCAGGGGACCACAACAAACCCAGTTAGACCAGTTAAATCAGAAAAGAAAACCAGTCAGACCAGCTTCAAAATCCCTCATCCTGACAGTTCTGGGCCTTTTCTGCATGTTCCAGGTTCTGATGTCTGTCAGGTTGGGATCGGTGTTGATGAACTCGGTGTAGGTGAACTTAGTGTAGGTGAACTCGGTGGTAATGAACTCTGTGATGAACTCGGTTAAAATGAACTTGGTGTAGGTGAACTCAGTGTAGGTGAACTCTGTGCAGGTGAACTCGGTGGTAATGAACTCGGTGATGAACTTGGTGGAGATGAACTCAGTGTTGATGAACTTGGTGTAGATGAAATTGGTGTAGATGAACTCAGTGGAAATAAACTCGGTGATGAACTTGGTTAAAATGAACTTGGTATAGGTGAACTCAGTGTATGTGAACTCAGGTGCAGGTGAACTCGGTGGAAATAAACTCAGTGTAGATTAACTCGGTGATGCACTTGGTGGAGGTGAACTTGCTGTATATGAACTTGATGTATGTGAACTCAATGTTGGTGAACTCAGAAATGAACTTGGTGTAGATGAACTAAGTGTAGATGAATTCGGTTGAAATAAACTCAGTGATGAACTTGGTGTAGATGAACTTGGTTATTAACTCAGTGGAGGTGAACTCGGTGCAGATAAACTCAGTGTAAATAAAATTGGAGAAGGTCAACTCAGTGTAAATTAACTTGGTGTAGGTGAACTTGGTGGAAATAAACTCGGTGTAGATGAAATCGGTGATGCACTCAGTGTGGGTGAACTTGGTGATGAACTTGGTGTAGATGAACTTAGTGGAAATAAACTTGGAAAAGAACTCAGTGGTGATGAACTCATTGGTGATGAACTTGGTGGTTAACTCAGAGATTAACTCAGAAATTAACTTGGTGGAGGCGAACTCAGTGGTGATGAACTCGGTGATGAAGTCAATGGAGATGAACTCGGTGTTGAAGTTGGTGGAGGTGAACTTGGTGATGAACTCGGTGATGGACTCGGAGATTAACTTGGTGGAGATGCACTAAGATGATGAACTCGGTGATTAAATCGTGGTAACTTGGTGATCCATTCCAGCCGGGTCAGAACCATCCATCCATCGCAGCTGGATCAGAACCATCCATCGCAGTTGGATCAGAACCATCCATCCAATGCAGCTGGATCAGAACCATCCATCCTAGCCGGATCAGAACCATCCATCCCAGCTGGATCAGAACCATCCATCCATTGCAGCTGGGTCAGTAGTTCATCTTCCAACAGAACAATGAGCCCCAGCAAGGTTCTGATCAGATCATTTTTATGTTGGAATGGCCTAGTCAAAGCCCAGACCTAAATGTAGTGAGACCTGAAACTGATGTTTTCAGTTGCTTCCATTCAATCTGACTGCAGCTATTTTGCAAATTAGAACAGGTCAACATTTCAGTCTCTGACCTGCAGCTACGAGCTACTGACTCTGCATGCCACACTTTTCAGATTTATATTTGTAAAACGTTTTCCATCATACACCCTTTGCTTTCACTGCTCTATCATGAATTCACAATAAAATACACTGAAGTTTATGGCTGCAAAGTAAAAGGTTGAAGTGGTGGGGATACTTGCGTGACGCACTTTACTTAATAGATAAATGGATGAGTAAACGGATGAAAAAGGATAAAAAATAAAGATTTTTCTTTATTTCGTCTTTTTTCCATTTCTGTATTAAATTGAGAGCAAAGCCAGACTGAAGTCAGATTCCGTGTTCGCGCACCAGGGCTGGTGAACACAGCTGGTTCTGGCTCTCGATGCGGTATTCAGCAGCGACGTTCTGACTGGATGAACAGCTTTTCATTTGGCTTTTATGGACGTTTCATGCTGCAGACGGGTCAGCAGGAGCGTCGGAGCGCGCGCACGAGCGCTGCACGAGCGCTGCACGAGCCAGAACATAGTCAGCGAGCGCGGGTGAGATTTGAACGCACACAGATATACGCGCTCAGATCAGACTCGCTGTGCGCTCAGGTTGGCGGCAGGAATATAACGTCTCAGCATTTGAGCAAAACTGCGGGGAAAGTGGGGGGGGGGGACGCCCCACTCAGTCCATCACTGGTCCATCTGCAGGTTCTACTCTTCTAAAACAGGACCTGAAAACAGAACCTAACAGAACCTGAGGTTCAGAACCCAACATGAAGCGGGCCCTTAAAGAAGGTTCGAGATCTGATCCAGAACTTCTGGAACTGGATCTGGTGTTCTTCAGCCCGGACCTTCTCGTGGGAATGAACCCGGGCCTCTAAAGGTTCTGCTCTTACCTTTCCCACATACAGAGGCTCATCTCCCGTGTTCTCCTCCAGAACAAAGAACTGGTTCCAGACCCAGCTCCTCCTCCTCCTCAGGTGGGACAGGACCGGTCCTCCTGGTCTCCCCGACCCGGCCGCCTCCCGGAGACCCCCCGAGCTCAGCCCCGGGGACCCGCGCCCGGGCTCCGCCCACAGGGACAGGATGAGGACGGAGAGAAGACGGAGACTCTTCATCTCTGAAGTGTTGACGCAAAACCAGGAAACCTCCTGCAGTCAGTCCATCAGACCAAGAGGAACCAGCCTGCACAACACACAGAAGCACAGGGGTTCTGATCCACCAGGAACAACTCTGACCCGGTTCTGACCCGGCTCAGAGCCGCAGGAACGTTTCAGACAGGAAACCAAAGCCTCAAAATCCCAACATTCCTGATTCATTCCCACTGATCTGGGATCCGTTTGGAGCACAATCTCCCTGCTTCAGTCCAACCGAGTTGGTTCTGATTCTGCTCCGACCAGAACCGACCCGTTAATGAGTGTTTGTTCACCAGATGCTGTTCACAGCTGGAATTACGTTAATCTGAGCAAAAATCTGCAGCTCATCCCGTTAAATCTGCTCCAGTTAACGCCCCGAGTGACCAGCGACACACACACACACACACACACACACACACACACACACACACACACACACACCTAAAAACACACACAATGCGTGAAACTCAGTGGGGGTGCTCATACACTCACAGCCTCCCAGTCTGACCAAGCCTAAACCAGTCTGACCCAGTCTGACCCAGTAGAACCGTGTTCCTGTCTCACCTGCTGATGAAGGTCTCGGTTTCAGAACCAGTCCGTCTGGGTCGGATTGTTGCCGTCTCCGTGCCCCTGGCACAGAAATGCTTGTCTCTGAGCGGGAGGGACAGCTGGGGGGTTAGCTCCGCCCATATTATATGGGGGCGGAGCTAAATGATGAGTTGGATAGTTTTTTACGGAGTTGACCTCAGGTTCTGGTTCTGTAATGACCCGACCAACCTCCCAACGAGGTAGACAGACATCCTGGAGGTTACCATGGTAACTAAGGACAGAGGGAGGAGGTCAGGGACAACGTCCAGCAGCTCTTGGAGGGACATCTTGTCCTGGATCCCACAGCAGGACAAGCGTCTGAGACAACAGAGGCGGGCGGGGCCTCAGCCTGAAGAGGCTCAGGTGTTTCTGTTAGAGCTCACAGCAAAGTGGAGCTCAGGTGTTCCAGGAACCGATCAGACGCTGCCGCAGGAGAAACACAGAGGATCACGAAGCAGGAGAACATTCAGGATAAGATGAGAGCTGAAACTGGACATGATCTGAACTGGGCCTGGTCTTGATTGAGAACGGGGGGCGGCTGGAGAGTGAATTCAGGTCTGATAAACTACAGTTTTAACTGGGGGGGGCATCACTTTTTCGCACAGGACCATGTAGGTTGGGATTTATTTCTCCCTTAATCATGAACATCTTAATTTAAAAACTGCATTCTGTGTCGTGTCGTCTTTGAAATTTAAATTGGTTTGATGTTATGAAATACTGAAGTGGGACAAACATGAAAAAAATAGGGGATCAGGAAGGAGGCACCACTGTAGATTGGAGCGGCCACTGAGAAGGTTCTGCTGGGTCCCGAGTCTGGAAACAGCAGGTGGTTTGTGGACCTTAAATCTCTGGCTGGACTGTAATAGCTCCTTGGATGTTGTCTGTGAGGCATTTCGGAGCAGAATGGGCCTGATGTTCTGCTCCCAGGTTGGTTCTCCTGAGACACTCGGAGCTGCAGGCCGGACTCAGATGTGGCTTCAACACTTCATTAGACAGAGACCAGGAGCTGCAGCAACACCTCCTCCTGTTTCTGCTCTACTTCCCTCTCATCTTCCTCTCAACTTGCAGGAGAACATCTGCTGTTTCAGAGGAGCACTGCTGCCCCCTGCAGGAGGTCTGACTGCAGCTTCAGTGTCTCTCTCTTTGGGCAGGGGGGGGGCATGAAAATGTTTTATTAGATCTTCTCACCTTCTGTCTGCTGGGAGGGAGCTTCATGTCCAGCAGAGAAATCATCTTCAGGGTTTCAGAAACCTGTGGACTTCCTTTCAGTACCATCGTGACCCAGCTCAGGACCACGAGGACAGGCAGATGTCCCCCAGCTGATGGGAGACGTCCACTGAAGAACCTACCTTCTGGACGTCCCTGAGACCATCAGCTCATCTTCATCTTAAATATGGACCGGGTTCTAAGTTTTGTTTCCTCCAGGGGGGGTGGATAACACAGACAGCTGTTGGGATCCATATTTTTATTCACAAATGGATCAGATTCTGAGCATCACATTCTTTTGACGTCTATCTCCAGAGCCCTACTGAAGCCAGGCCTCTGCATCCGTCAACAAAAAGGTATCTGGTTTTCAACCAACAGTACCACTGGTTCTGGCGGGAACCTTCAGCTGGGATGCCAGCTCACTCATGGCTGCTGGATGAGAACAAGTTTTTTTGTCCTTTTTCATAATTTTTCTTGGCCCTCTGGACATTGCTTTGACCCGAATGACCTCCCAACTCGCAACTGATCCGTTATCTGGGCTGAATTAGGTGTTTAAAATAAGGCTTTTGTAATTGCCTTTCTGTTGCATGTTTGCTAATGCTTTGCTGATGATATGCTGTGATATTTTTATGATATTTTGTTGCTGTGTTGATCTAAGATTGCCACGTTAGATCCTCTGGATCCAGAATAATTGAATTCAGCGCTGGTGACATTCATTTTCCTCGTTTCTCTTCTTTTCTTGATCTCCGCCCACATATCCAGTTTGTGGTCGAACAGGGCCCAAAGCCACATTTCTTTGTCGAGCTTATAGCTAGCTGAAACACACGGTCGAGTTTGTGGCTCTTTGTTACAAAGCTGAAGGTGGCTCTGAATCTGAACAGTGACCTGACCCCAGCCCCCCGACCCTTCATCCAACCACTCTCACCTCAGAGGGGGGTTTATTCCTTTTTTTATGACCCCGTGCTGCATACACCGTTCTGCAGATACGATTTTTTTCCCTGTGTTTTCTTGTATGGTTAGTTAATTAGCTTGAAGTCAATGTTTCAGTATCCATTTCATTTTCTCAGCTTGTTCATTTGTCTTATTTGATCCCCATTTTTATTATTCAACATATTTTCCTTTTTGTGTTTCATCAGTAGTTAGATTGCATGCCAGTGGTTAAGGAAAGAGGTTATTTACAGAATAATTCAGCCTTAAGGTTGGACTATTTTGTCAATAAATTCTCAGACTTGATTAGAAACCAGCGTGTCAGAGATCACCACTCGTTGTCTGAACAGTTTCTCCTACCAGTGGTTCTGGATTCATTCCTTCACGAGAGACTGACTAAGTTATGATTCCAGAGATTCTGGTGGTGCCCCGATTAAAATAAAGAACTTTCAGTTTTATTAATAACTTCATTAGTAATAAATTATTAACTATAATTGTTAATAATTGCATAAGTCAAACATTGATGCAAACTCTAATTCCCAACATTTTTGGTGTGACCGTGTGAGGTTGGTACATGACCTTTAACCTGCTAGCTGAGGCCTGTAAAATTAGAGATGGGGCTCTTGAAGTTTCTGGTCGAGAGTTATTGTGCCGTTATCTGAGGTTGGGCTGACAGAACGTGGACAGCTGCTGAGTAACGGATAAGATGTGCTTCTGATGAGTGGACCCTGGGACTGGACCCTGAAGGAGTTTTCAGAGTGATGAGAACCTGCTGATGCCAACACCTCCTGGACGGAACACAATAAAGACTCAGACACGATGGCTCTGGTTAGAACGTTTATAAACCTGAACAGAAAGCGATCAGTGGTTCTGAGGTGGCGCGTCATCTCTGATCGGCCTGAAGGGGGCGATCTCCTTCACGATTCTCTCTGCAATGGTTCTGTTGTTGGCAGCAACAATTCTCCTGGACATCAGGTCCACGTCTGCTCCTGGACAGAGACTGGTGTCTCAGAGAGCAGCAGCAGCAGGTGAGAACATCCTAGAGCGTCCTTACCCTCCACGTCCATCAGAACTCCTCCGGCCTCCAGAACCACCAGAGACCCCGCAGCAACATCCCAAACATGGATCCCGATCTCATAATATGCTTCCACACAGCCTGACGCCACCAGACACATGTTGATGGCTGCAGTGCCAGCGCCTCGCACACTGAGGATGCAAATACGGGTCAGTAACACACCAACACACACACACACAAGTCAGCAGGTACTGCAGTACTGCTAGTAGCCAGTACTTCAGGTACTGCCGTACCACTGATCTGGACCTCCTTACCCATGCACTGGGAGGCTCAGGATGTTCCTGAGGCTGCAGAAGATCTTGTCCACAGCTTCTGGGTTCCTGTTGGATCCGAACTCTGTGGCGATGATGGACTGATGGACATCTGGAAACAACAGGTCGGGTCTTGTGCTCCTTTCAGGAGATTATTGGTGCTTATTGATCAATTACTCACCTGTCTGATCAGAAACCTTCAGAGGTTCTCCGTTACAGAACGCTCCCTTCCCCTGCCTTGCTGTGAACATCTTGTCCTCCAGACAGCTGTAGACCACACCCACCTCCACCTAAGGAAGTCATTAAAGCAGGTATTACATCACTGAAGTACCTGTAGGACAACTGATTTCAGTTTTCTGTTAAAATAGTTTCACTAAAAGACTTTTTCATTTTATTTATAATAATAATAATAATAATAATAATAATAATAATAATAATAATAATAATAGAAAGTTGTGTAAAATAATGAAGGAACAGTAAAACAGTGACTCCATGACTGATGTGTAACCAGGAACATGGTATGGACAATCGGTTCCCCGGACTGTTCCTTTTTTCCTTCTGATATTCCCTTCCAGGCTACCGTAGAACCAGACCACTCAGGCAACAAGGTCATTGAAAACATGTTAGGACAGTTCTTCCATTAGTTACCAGCTGCTGCTGAGTTGGATGTTTCACTAGAACTCGAGTTACAACCTGAATCACACCCATTAGAACCTGATGCTGTTCATTTCACTACTTTCCCTTTTCAAACCTTTAAGGTCTTAACCATTTTATTCCAAACTTTTTGCAGGTATAAAATGGAGCAGACTACTGTAAAATGTTTAGTATGGACCAGGGATGGAGGTCTCGAGATGGGTCTCGGACTGTTTTGCCTCGGTCTTGAAACAACCGGTCTTCACTCCATCCCTGGTAAGGACCATGCGCAAATCTGCAACACCTTTAATGTAAAGTTCAAAGTTCCAGTGTAAAGTTCATGTTGGCACTGAGAATGATAGCCTAAATGTAGCTTTTAATGCTATCTTAGATTCAGTTGGCTTTACAAAAAGAATCCCCAGTCCTACCCACTCTTGTCGTCATACTTTAGACCTTGTGCTGGCATTGAGTGTGAAGAAATAACAGTACCTCCCTATAACCTTGTGCTGTCTGACCATTTTAATAATCTTTAAGTTTATTTTAACTAAGTATTCCAAACCTGAGAAAATTTAATTATAGAAGAGCTTTATCAGACATTTAAAGAATCTGTTCAGTGTTTAATTTCCTCAGAATCTTAGATAGACAGTAGAAGGCAGCAGTTGAATCTCCAGCCCTTCTCAAATTGATCTTCTTGGTCATAGTTACTTCCTCATTGCATGTGGCATTAGACAATGTAGCCCCCTTAAAAAAGAAGGTAATTATCCAAAGGAGGTTGGCTCCTTGGTTTAATTCAGAGCTGTGTACTTTGAAGCAGAACAATAGGAAATTTGAGAGAAAATGGCGCTCGACACATCCAGAGGAATTCTACTTGGAAAAATAGTCTACTGCTGTACAAAAAGACCCTTCACCAAGCTAGAATATTGTATTTTTCATCAATAGAGGAGAATAAGAATAATCCCAGGTTTATTTTCTATTCAGTAGCCAAACTTCCACAGAGTCATAGCTCTGTTGAGCCATCGATTCCCCCAGCTCTCAGCAGTAATGACTTTATGGGATTCTTCTTCAATAAAATTGATTATTACTGGGTTGCAGTCACGTGACCTGGATGACGCACAAAAGTCAGATGGGAGTGTAGGAAGTGGTTTGCTCCGGTTCAAAACACAGCGAAATGGATGACAGCGAGCACACTACTGCCTTAAATGGGGTGGCACAGACGAAATATTGCAAAAAAAAACTACCCATATAGTATTAATAATAGAATATTACCCATATAGTATTAATAAAAAAGTCTTGTCATATAATCTGGAGGATTTACCTGGCGTGGAGGTGACTGACATAAACTATCTGGTGCTGCAGACCTTGTATGATACAGCGAGCCAGATAAAAGCTTTCAAAAGCCTCGAAGCTGACAATTATTTTGTTTCAGGTTGGGTCAGCCATGTAGGATCCAAAGAAGTTTTAAATGGCTGTCGCCTTGTTTCTGCCCGGGTAAACAGTGAGTTGTGCTATTTTAAGTAATTGGTCCATGATAACAATGCTAACGCTAACAAGTTAACCCCTGTTATTTCTATTTGCTTGAATCTACTTGTAAGTAATTTATTTAGCTTCTGTAAACCCAAATTCATGCTGGAGTTGTTTGTTGATGTTGAGTCATACTGCATTTCTCCAATGCAGGTCAACCATTCGCAGAGATCTACAGAAACCCCATTAAAAACAATGCTTGTCTGTCTAAGTAATTGTCCGATAAAATATCTGAAAATATGATTTAATAAACAATACCATCCCTACCTGTTAGAAAGTGGTCACTGCAAACTCTTGCATTGTTTTTGCACCTCCTGTTTTCAGCTATAGATTGTTGATCCACTCCTGTCGTCTTTTTCTTTAAGTCTTTAAAATTAACTCCCTTGACATTCTACTTTCAGAACACGAAAAAAAACGTTGATCTTTCTCCCGATTACAGTGGTTGCAACAACCGTACACAGCACAGAAATGAGGCATTTTGAAGCTGAATCAACAGAATGAATAGGAGTTGTGTACAACTGCATTTACTTCCTTCCCCCCATCTGTATTTCGTGAAGTTGACACTACGTCATCTGAAACCCAGCAATTAGAAATAAAATTGTTGGGTGTGGCGGTGGAGTACATGACCCATGTATGGAGGCCTCAGTCCTCTATGTGGCTGTCACAGGTTCAAGTTCCAGCCCGTTGACCTTTGCTGCATGTCCCCCTCTCTCACAATCCACAAAACACAGCACCCACAAGCCGTCTTTCTGATCTCTAGGGACTTTAATCATGTCTCTGTGTCCTCCGCTCTACCAACCTTCACCCAATATGTCACCTGGCACACCAGAGACGACAAAATCCTGGATCTACTTTACGCTAACACCAAGGAGGCATACAGTTCATCACCTCTGCCTCCTCTGGGGGGCTCAGATCACAACCTGGTTCACCTCCAGCCTGTGTATAAACCCCTGGTACACAGAGAACCAGCTGTGAAACGCACAGAGAAGAGATGGCCTGAGGAGACTGAAGAAGCTCTGAGGGACTGTTTCAGCTCCACTGTGTGGGAAGAGCTCTATGCTCCTCATGGAGAGGACATGGAACGCACCACAGACTGCATCACGGACTATATCAACTTCTGTGTTGACAACACTGTGCTCACCATGACGGTACGGTGTTTCTCCTATAATAAGCCCTGGATCAACCCTGAAATAAAGGTCCTCCTGAAGGAGAAGAAGAGAGCCTTTAGATCAGGAAACAAGGAGGAGCTGAGAGCTGTGCAGAAGGAGCTGAGAAGGAAAATTAGGGATGCAAAAACATCTACAGGAAGAAGATGGAGGATCAGCTGCAGGAGAGCAACATCAGAGGAGTATGGAGAAGTTTGAAGTCAATTTTAGGCCACAAACCAAACCCTCAGGTTGTCAGAGATCTTGGGTGAGTGAAAGATTTGAACCAGTTCTTTAACAGGTTTGACCAGTCACCCACCCCACCCCAAGCTCAGTTCCCGCTGCTGTTACCCCCTTCATCTATAACGACTGCCAGCTTTTCTTCTCAGGACTTCACACCTCTCAGCCATCATCCAACCCCTTCACTTCAGAGGACTCCCTCCCCCACCTCCATCTTGTCCCGTTCCTCACCTGAAGTGATGAACGAGCTGCAAAAGATTAAGGTGTGAAAGGCTGCAGGTCCAGATGACATCAGCTCCAGGCTCCTGAGGTGCTGCGCAGATCAACTGTGTGGCATCATGGGATACATGTTCAACCTGAGCCTGAAGCTGGGGAAAGTACCACAACTGTGGAAGACCTCCTGTTTGGTACCGGTACCAAAGACCAAACATCCAAAGGACCTCAGCAGCTACAGGCCGGTAGCCCTGACGTCATATCTGATGAAGACCCTCGAGAGGCTGGTCCTCAAACATCTACGCTCCCTGGTGACGTCTTCATTGGATCCGCTACAGTTCGCCTACAAGCCTGGCACTGGGGTGGATGACGCTATCATCTACCTCCTGCACCGAGCTCTGACCCACCTGGAGAAACCTGGAAGCTCTGTGAGGATCATGTTCTTTGATTTCTCCAGAGCTTTCAACACCATCCAGCCAGGACTTATGAGGGACAAGCTAGAGCTGTCAGGAGTGGACCACCACATGTCCCAGTGGATACTGGACTACTTCACTGGCCACCCACAGTATATGAGGACACAGAGCTGTGTCTTCAACAGGCTGGTCTGCAGAACGGGGGTCCCTCAGGGAACCGTGCTGGTGCTGTTCCTCTTCACCCTCTACACTGCAGACTTCTCCATCAACTCCCCACACCGCCACCTGCAAAAGTACTCTGATGACTCTGCCATAGTCGGCCTCGTCACAGGAGAGGACGACTCAGAGGACAGACAGTGGACTCGGGAGTTTGTGGACTGATGCCAGAGGAACCACCTCCTGATCAATGCTGCTAAAACCAAAGAGCTGGTGGTGAATTTCTGCAGGCGAGGACACCCCTCACTGACACCGGTGAACATCCAGGGAGTGGACACTGAGATCGTGGACTCTTCTCAGTACCTGGGTGTTCACCTGAACAATAAACTGGACTCATAACTCTGACGCTCTTTACAGGAAGGGTCAGAGCTGACGCTACCTGCTGAAGAGGCTGAGGTCTTCTGGACTGCAGGGGGCGCTGCTGAAGACCTTCTGTGACTCTGTGTGGCATCAGCCATCTTCTGTGGGACTGTATGTTGGAGCAGCAGCTTATCTACAGCTGAGAGGAAGCAGTTAGATCAGCTCATCAGGAAGGCCAGCTCTGTGCTAGGATAACCTTTGACCCCAGAGCAGGTGGTGGGAGGCAGAAAGACTCTGGCTAAAATAACATCACTGATGGACAACGCCCCCTCATGCATGAAGCTGTAGCTGAGCTGGAGAGCTCCTTCAGTGACAGACTGCTGCATCCTAGGTGCACTAAGGAGCGTTATAGGAGACCCTTCCTCCCAGCAGCTGTTAGACTCTGGAATCATCACTGCTCTCAACAGAATCAATAAGTGTTTACATTCCTGCTGGCATCTGTACGACTCCACCGTTTTCTATTGTCACCAACTGTAAATAGTTTGTATATTTAATGCTCAGAGACATTTTGCACATCTGGTACATTTTTAATTAACCAATTCAGTTGCACATTCCTCTGGACTGGAGTACTTTTTTTTTTTTTATAACTACACAGTATTTATATTGAAATTTTGCCTTACTGTACAGTATTTTGTATTTTTTATTCTGTTTTATATATATATTATATTCTTTGTGTCTGTTTTTCTGTTATTGCTTGTCACTGCCACTTTGCTGCTGTTGCACAGAAATTTCCCTATCATGGGACAATAAAGGATATTTCTATTCTATTCTATTCTATTCTTTTACTGCAGCTAACTACATGTGCTCTCTTATACTCAGATTATCTATTTAGTTTTGATTGGTGTCTCACTCTTTGCTAAACTTGAAAATGTTTTTGTCTCTGTTTCTGACACCAGGGGGCTCCACCAGACTGATGGAAGGACAGAGTCATGTGACCAAATCTTACCCTTTTGTTGATGGCAAAGCCAATGGAGATGGCGACGAAGGGAAACCTGCAGACAAACATGAGATGTGATGCAACTGGACAAGCGATGCAGACCTTGGGATGGCGGGGGGCGACTCGAACTAAACCAGCTCTGGACTTCCAGGATTGGTTCACTCTCCAGATGCACCCTAACAGCCACCATCCAGGTCATCCTGATGGCAGGCTCAGGAGGAACAGAAGCCAACAGTGAAAACAGTGAAAACAGCTGAATTAGCATCAGAATAACAGAAGCTGTGAGTCTGTGAGGGTCCTGCTGTTTATTTCAAGCTTTAGGAAGGTCAATGGGGCGATGCAGCGAGGAACGTTCAGCGTTGGAGAAATACAGCAGCAGTGATGCAAACGAATGGCCCTAATGGAAACCTGGATGGCCCTGCTGGTCACCTGGATGGCCCTGCTGGAAACCTGGATGGCCCTAATGGAAGCCTGGATGGCCCTGCTGGTCACCTGGATGGCCCTAATGGAAACCTGGATGGCCCTGCTGGTCACCTGGATGGCCCTAATGGAAACCTGGATGGCCCTGCTGGTCACCTGGATGGCCCTACTGGAAGCCTGGCTGGCCCTGCTGGTCACCTGGATGGCCCTAATGGAAACCTGGATGGCCCTGCTGGAAACCTGGCTGGCCCTGCTGGTCACCTGGATGGCCCTACTGGAAGCCTGGATGGCGCTAATGGAAACCTGGATGGCCCTGCTGGAAACCTGGATGGCCCTAATGGAAACCTGGATGGCCCTGCTGGAAACCTGGCTGGCCCTGCTGGTCACCTGGATGGCCCTACTGGAAGCCTGGATGGCGCTAATGGAAACCTGGATGGCCCTGCTGGAAACCTGGATGGCCCTAATGGAAACCTGGATGGCCCTACTGGCCCTACATGCCTCCCTGAGAAGTCCAGCCCTGGATCGGACAGCCGTTCTGGGCTTCTCGAGAATGGACAGACTGCGAGCCCTGGACAGAGATGATTAGGACAAAAATAAACTCACGCATGAACGAAGTTGGTAGTTCCATCGATTGGATCAATGATCCAGGTGGGGTCATCAGTCAGGATGCTAGGCTCACCTGCTGCTACAGATTCCTCCCCGATGAACCTGACGAAAGCACAAAACATCTAAATAAAAGCAGTTCCCAGTTTGTGTAGTTTTAACAATAAAAGCACGTTTCAGGGAAGAAACAAAGGTTGCAGCCCTGACAGGTGCATTGAGCTGATGAATACTCAACAAATATTGGGAGGCGGAGCTTCCCACCTGTGCTCAGGAAACTTCTCTTTTACTGATTGGATGATGAGTTGCTCCACCTTCTGGTCAGTCTGAGTCACGAGGTCAACCGCTGAGCTCTTCGTCATCACCTTCCTGTCATCAGTCAGAGCCTCACGCACCACCTGATCGGAACAGGACCCACGTTACCCGATCGTTGCGTGAACTCATACATCAGCTGAACACCTGGACCACAGAGCATCAGAACGATGCCTTTCAGCTGCAGCTCACACCGACAGCGCCGGTGGACCCAGAGGAAGCTGTCGACACCTGATCCACACTGGATAGAACCTGATCCACACTTAGAACCTGATCCACACCCTTTAGAACCTGATCCACACCCGTTAGAACCTGATCCACACTGGCCAGAAAGTGATCCAAACCTAGAACCTGATCCACACTGGCTAGAACCTGATCCACACTGGCTAGAACCTGATCCACACCTAGAACCTGATCCACACTGGCTAGAACCTGATCCACACCCTTTAGAACCTGATCCACACCCGTTAGAACCTGATCCACACCCGTTAGAACCTGATCCACATTGGCTAGAACCTGATCCACACCCGTTAGAACCTGATCCACATTGGCTAGAACCTGATCCACACTTAGAACCTGATCCACACCCGTTAGAACCTGATCCACACCCTTTAGAACCTGATCCACACCCATTAGAACCTGATCCACACTGGCTAGAACCTGATCCACACCTAGAACCTGATCAACAGCCGTTAGAACCTGATCCACACTGGCTAGAACCTGATCCACACCCGTTAGAACCTGATCCACACCAAGAACCTGATCCACACCTGTTAGAACCTGATCCACACTGGCTAGAACCTGATTCACACCTGTTAGAACCTGATCCACATCGGACAGAACCTGATCCACACAACCTAGAACCTGATCCACACCGGACAGAACCTGATCCACACTGGCCAGAAAGTGATCCACACCTAGAACCTGATCCACACTGGCTAGAAACTGATCAACAGCCGTTAGAACCTGATCCACACCTAGAACCTGATCCACACCTGTTAGAACCTGATCCACACCTGTTAGAACCTGATCCACATCGGACAGAACCTGATCCACACAACCTAGAACCTGATCCACACCAGACAGAACCTGATCCACACTGGCCAGAAAATGATCCACACCTAGAACCTGATCCACACTGGCTAGAAACTGATCAACAGCCGTTAGAACCTGATCCACACCTAGAACCTGATCAACAGCCGTTAGAACCTGATCCACACTGGCTAGAACCTGATCCACACCCGTTAGAACCTGATCCACACCTAGAACCTGATCCACACCTGTTAGAACCTGATCCACACTGGCTAGAACCTGATCCACATCGGACAGAACCTGATCCAAAAAACCTAGAACCTGATCCACATCGGACAGAACCTGATCCACACTGGCCAGAAAGTGATCCACACCTAGAACCTGATCCACACTGGCTAGAAGCTGATCCACACCTAAAACCTAATCCACACTGGCTAGAACCTGATCAACTCCCGTTAGAACCGGATCCACACCTAGAACCTGATGTTCTAGGTGTGGATCCTAGAACATGCTGGCTAGAACCTGATCCACACTGGCTAGAACCTGATCCACACCTAGAACCTGATCCACACCCGTTAGAACCTGATCCACACCTGTTAGAACCTGATCCACACCTAGAACCTGATCCACACCCGTTAGAACCTGATCCACACCCGTTAGAACCTGATCCACACCTGTTAGAACCTGATCCACATTGGCTAGAACCTGATCCACACCCGTTAGAACCTGATCCACACCCTTTAGAACCTGATCCACACTGGCTAGAACCTGATCCACACTGGCTAGAACCTGATCCACACCTAGAACCTGATCAACAGCCGTTAGAACCTGATCCACACTGGCTAGAACCTGATCCACACCTGTTAGAACCTGATCCACACCTAGAACCTGATCCACACCTGTTAGAACCTGATCCACACTGGCTAGAACCTGATCCACACCTGTTAGAACCTGATCCACATCGGACAGAACCTGATCCACACAACCTAGAACCTGATCCACATCGGACAGAACCTGATCCACACTGGCCAGAAAGTGATCCACACCTAGAACCTGATCCACACTGGCTAGAAGCTGATCCACACCTAAAACCTAATCCACACTGGCTAGAACCTGATCCACACTGGCTAGAACCTGATCCACACCTAGAACCTGATCCACACCCGTTAGAACCCGATCCACACTGGCTAGAACCTGATCCACACCCGTTAGTACCTGATCCACACTGGCCAGAAAGTGATCCACACCTAGAACATAATCCACACTGGCTAGAACCTGATCCACACCCGTTAGATAATGATCCACACCGGCTAGAACCTGATCCACACCTAGAACCTGATCCACACCTGTTAGAACCTGATCCACACTGGCTAGAACCTGATCCACACCTAAAACCTAATCCACACTGGCTAGAACCTGATCCACACTGGCTAGAACCTGATCCACACCTAGAACCTGATCCACACTGGCTAGAACCTGATCCACACCTAAAACCTAATCCACACTGGCTAGAACCTGATCCACACTGGCTAGAACCTGATCCACACCTAGAACCTGATCCACACCCTTTAGAACCTGATCCACACTGGCTAGAACCTGATCCACACCTAGAACCTGATCAACAGCCGTTAGAACCTGATCCACACTGGCTAGAACCTGATCCACACCTGTTAGAACCTGATCCACACCTAGAACCTGATCCACACCTGTTAGAACCTGATCCACACTGGCTAGAACCTGATCCACATCGGACAGAACCTGATCCACACTGGCCAGAAAGTGATCCACACCTAGAACCTGATCAACAGCCGTTAGAACCTGATCCACACTGGCTAGAACCTGATCCACACCCGTTAGTACCTGATCCACACTGGCCAGAAAGTGATCCACACCTAGAACATAATCCACACTGGCTAGAACCTGATCCACACCCGTTAGATAATGATCCACACCGGCTAGAACCTGATCCACACCTAGAACCTGATCCACACCTGTTAGAACCTGATCCACACTGGCTAGAACCTGATCCACACCTAAAACCTAATCCACACTGGCTAGAACCTGATCCACACTGGCTAGAACCTGATCCACACCTAGAACCTGATCCACACTGGCTAGAACCTGATCCACACCTAGAACCTAATCCACACTGGCTAGAACCTGATCTACTCCCGTTAGAACCACACCGGCTAGAACCCGATCTACACCCGCTAGAACCAGGATCTTTGTGTCGGACCTCTCACCTCTCCAGCTTTTCGAGCGACAGCGACAGCATGGTCCATGACATTCTGGAAGATATCGGCCATGTTGGAGGAGCAGCTCCTGCAGAGAGACGTGGAGGTTAAAGGTCAGACCCAGTTAGGGACGGGAGCAGTGTGTGGTTCTACTGAGGAACAGGATGTTGTTCTTTCCTCCATACAAACTACAAGTTTAATTTCTTTTTTTTTTTTTCTTAAAAAGGGTCAACCAAAATGTCAAGAACGGCATCAAAACCTGCAGGAGAAAATGCATCACAAGGACAACTCGTTGGTGCCAACACTCTGGTGCAGAACTACGCATCCCAGATCCGGTTCCTCCCCGGGGTGTGCTGAGATGTTTTCGAGTGGTAGATCATCCAGCTGCAGCTGGACTGTTCTTCTAGGTTTCCCTTCCCTTCAGGACAACAGCTGTCTGTTGAAGTTCTAGATAGTTCTAGTCTCTCCTCATGGAGGTTCTGGTTGATCCAGCTTCTGAAGACTGAGGTAGCGCTGGAACCAAGAGGTTCTATCGATTACTTGAACAAATCCATGGCTTGGAGAAACCTTCTAGCAGTCAGGATCTGATCTGCCGGAAATTATGAAGGTTGAACTGATGATTTTAAATGTTTTAATTTGATACTTAAGGTGGAAATTCTCCAGATGTTCAGCTTCATGTAGTGATGAAGAAGAAGCAAAGGGAACCCTGGAGGTAGAACCTGGTGGGGGAACACTGGTGGTGGAATTTGGTCGAAATGCTTTGATTTTATTCATAAATGTCGTTTCTTGAAATTTTCTAATTTCCTTCAAGCTTTTAAAAATCATCTAATCCCATCTGAAAGTTCATTAAATAGTGTAATTTTAGCTAAAATCAGATATTAACTGGACCACGAGGCTCAGCTTTCATTTAATGTTTGCAGATTGATGGAGAGAAATCCAGGGAAAAGTGAAATATACCGGTTTTCAGTTTGTCGTTGTTTCTGTTCTGGCCTCCATGTTTGTTTGTTTATCAAGACCAATCAGTCGCGACCATGAAGCTCAAGCTTAGTCAGTTTATCAGTTTCAGTTCAGTGTTTTACATGATAGATGCTGAATGAAACTAAACCTCTGTTTCAATAACAATAGCTGATTCCTGACTGGTGTCTGGCGGGAACGGACCTGACCGGAACCGGAACCAGGTTACCGACCAGCAAACTGACCCCTAACGGTACCGAGAAAACAACCGAACTCACCTGCTGTTGATCTGCTTCGATTGTTGTTCCTGGTTCTTCTTCCTCTGCTCTTCCTCTGCGCTCCGCCACTCTGCTGCCCCTGGTGGAGAGCGGCGGACTCGAGAACAGCAGGCGCTCATCCAGCTGCTGGAGGCCGGCTCAGATGGTGGTGGAGAGCACAACAACCAGAGGTGGGTAGAATTGCTAAAAATTATACTAAAAAATAATCATCCAAAAAAGAAAAAGAAAAAAGCTACTGAGTAACTCACCATAACATCTGATTTAATGTTTATAAATCATGTCATGAGACAGACAAAAAATATGTTTGGTGCAAATTCTGGTCTTTTAAAGAATAAAATGAAAATATCTACAAATAAATACAAAACAGTCAAATTTAGGCAGAAGAAACACTTTTTCTCAGCATAAAACCAGTGTTTCCAGCAGGAAATGTATGTTAGAGCTGGTGCTTCCAGTAATAATATCGAGTGTTTGCTGTATGCTGGCTGCACACAGCCCAGCAGGCTGAACATACAGAGCTCCTGTAGAAACAAGAGGTCTCACTCTAATGTGTTTCTTTGGAGAAAACATCCTTGTTCTTCATTTGGTGAAGTTCCTCAGAAATATGATTCCAGCGAGAACGGCGATGCTTCTTCATTAGCAGTGACATCTAGAACCTCGGTTCTATGTCACCGTGGCAACACCAGCGTGACCGCTGACCTCTCAGCAGAGCGACGCTGCATCCACACCTGGAGCGGGTCAAGAAGTTCTGAGACAGCCGTTTGTGTTGGCATAAAAAACTTTAATTAGAACAGAACCACAGAATGACAGTCCTGCTGCTGGATCAGGACCGGGTCACTCCTGGCTGCTGGTCCGGTTCTTCAGGAAATCATCGTCCCTTCTTCATCTTGGCCACCTTCTCCTTCCTCTTCTTCACATGTTTGGGAACTTTACTCTTCCTCTTCTCCCTCTGGGCTTCCTTCACCATCCTCTTCCTCTCCTGAAACAACAAGCTCAGTTATTCCTGTGGTGGGAAAGTTTATTATACGGTAGCACATTCTGGCGACACTGATCTGACGCTGTGCCTCAACTCCAAGTGCTGATGAACTCTCACCAAATGAACCACGTCTGGGTTACCCACACCCGCTGGACGTTTTCATTTCGCTGCAAGAGAACCAGACGGACTGTGCCTGGCAGAGCTTCCTCTCAGAGCTGCTACTCTGACTTCTTCATTACTGACTGCCTTTTAAGCTCTCTGTATTGGTGCACAATATAATAAGCCTGACGGTGATTTTCACTAACAGTGCTCGATAATTAATTTTTTCCACAACATTCCTCAGAACCATCAGGAGGTTCTGGTTCCACTAATCGAGCACCTTCTTATCCATCGGACTTCCCTCTTCGTCCTCCCCCTCCTCTCCATCATCGTCCTGCTCCTCCTCCTCCTCCTCTGAAGAGCGGTCCTCCTCCAGCAGTGCAGGAACCTGCAAGCCGATCAGAACATTAGGAGCTGTTGGTGGAACCGGAACCAGAACCAGAACCAGAACCAGAACCGTACCCTCTGGACTCCAGAGAGGTCCTTCTTCAGGCCCGTCAGCGTCTGGTACAGAACCTGAGGAGAACAAGGAACCTTCATCAGCTTCATCATCATCATCAGCAGGTTCGTCAGCAACTTCATCCCAGAGGGAGATTAAATGTTGCTGCAACTCATTCAGTCCAGGAGTTATAGAGGGCAATGGCTGCAGGCAGGACAGAGCTCCTGTAGCAGTCCGTTTTACAACCAGTCTGAAGAAGCCTCTGACTGAAGAGACTGTTTTCCAATGACTGTTTCATGAAGAGGGTGTCCAGGGTTGTCCATAATTTCTTCATTTTATGTGAAATCCTTCTTTGCATCATCATCTCCAGAGGTTCCACAGTCGTCCCCAGAACAGAACCAGAACAGAACAGAACCAGCCTTCTTTATCAGGCTGTTGAGCCTCTTTAGGCCCCTGGCTCTGATGCTGCTGCTCCAGCAGATGATGGCAGAGGAGATGACGTTCTCAACAACAGACTGATAGAAGATCTGCAACATCTGCTGCAAACCTTGAAGGATCTTAGCTCCTCCAGAAGTCCAGTCTGCTCCGTCCCTTCTTGGAGACGCTTCACTGGTGGGTCTCCAGTCCAGTCTGCTGTCCAGATGAACATCGAGGTATTCATGTTCCTCAACCACCTCCAGTCATCTGAGTGTTTCTGGAGATGACAGGAGTCTGACTGAGCTGGACGTCTGAAGGGCACAGAGTGAAAAGGAATGGTGAGAGTACAGTGCCCTGTGGTGCTCCTGTGCTGCTGACCACCTGGTTAGACACACAGTCCTTCAGTCTCTCAACCTGTGGTCTGTCTGTCAGGTAGTCACGGATCCAGGTGATTGTTGAGGCCTCCAGCTGAGTCTCCTGGAGCTTCAGACGAAGCAGATCAGGCTGAACTGTGTTAAATGCACTGGAGAAACCGAAGAACATGATCCTCACAGTGCTGCCTGCTTTGTCCAGGTGACAGCGGGTTTGTTGAAGCAGGTGTGTGATGGCGTCTCCGTCTCCACAGCGATAAGCAAACTCCAGGAGGTCCTGATATGTGCTGGTTTGCTTACTCAGGTGGGCCAACAGGAGTCTCTCCAGGACCTTCATGATGTGGGATGTCAGGGCAACGGGCCGCCACCCTGAGCGGCACAATTCTAGCATTCAGAATCCAGCTTCATCAGCTTCATCGTCATCATCAGCTTGATCAGCTTCATCGTCATCAGCGAACGCTGCAGGTTAACGAGTCGATGCTCTCCTGCTTTCCTGAGAGAAACTTTTTAAACAAGTTTGAATAATAAACTGAGGGTAGAGCTCTGACTGAGGGTGAACTCGAAAGAATGGATGGACGGATGGGTGGATGGATGGATGGATCGACGGACGGATGGATGGATCGACGGGTGGATGGATGGATGGACGGATGGATGGATACATGGATGGATGGACGGACGGATGGATGGGTGGAGGGATGGATGGATGGACGGACGGATGGATGGATGGAGGGATGGATGGACGGACGGACGGATGGATGGACGGGTGGATGGATGGATGGACGGATGGATACATGGATGGATGGATGGACGGACGGATGGATGGATGGAGGGATGGATGGACGGACGGCTGGATGGGTGGATGGATGGACGGGTGGATGGATGGATGGATGGATGGATACATGGATGGATGGACGGATGGAAGGACAGATGGATGGGATGGATGGAGGGATGGATGGACGGACGGATGGATGGGTGGATGGATGGACGGATGGATGGATAGACGGACGGATGGAATGGAGGGGTGGATGGATGGATACATGGATGGAGGGACAGATGGAAGGATGGATGGATGGAGGGATGGTTGGATGGAGGGATGGATGGACGGACGGATGGATGGGTGGATGGATGGACGGATGGATGGATGGATACATGGATGGATGGACGGATGGAAGGACGGATGGATGGATGGAGGGATGGATGGACGGATGGATGGACGGACGGATGGATGGACGGGTGGATGGATGATGCATGGATGGGCCGGATGGAAGGGACGGACGGATGGATGGAGGGGTGGATGGATGGATGGACGGACGGATGGATGGATGGATACATGGATGGATGGACAGATGGAAGGATGGATGGATGGAGGGATGGTTGGAATGGAGGGATGGATGGACGGACGGATGGATGGGTGGATGGATGGACGGATGGATGGATGGATACATGGATGGATGGACGGATGGAAGGACGGATGGATGGATGAGGGGATGGATGGACGGACGGATGGATGGACGGGTGGATGGATGGATGCATGGATGGCTGGATGGAAGGACGGATGGATGGATGGATGGATGGAGGGATGGATGGACGGGTGGATGGATGCATGGATGGATGGATGGATGGATGCATGGATGGATGGATGGACAGGTGGATAGATGGATGCATGGATGGACGGATGGATGGATGGATACATGGATGGATGGACGGATGGAAGGATGGATGGACGGACGGATGGATGGGTGGATGGATGGACGGATGGATGGACGGATGGATAGACGGACGGATGGATGGAGGGGTGGATGGATGGATGGACGGATGGAAGGGACGGATGGATGGATGGATACATGGATGGATGGACAGATGGAAGGATGGATGGATGGTTGGATGGAGGGATGGATGGACGGACGGATGGATGGGTGGATGGATGGACGGACGGATGGATAGACGGATGGAGGGATGGATGGACGGGTTGGATGGATGGACGGATGGAAGGACGGGTGGATGCATGGATGGACGGAGTGGAAGGACGGATGGATGGGGTGATGGATGAGGGATGGATGGACGGGTGGATGGATGGATGAGGGATGGTTGGATGGAGGGATGGATGACGGACGTAGGGATGGATGGATGGATG
>CM026077.1:152193-181042 GCA_014839685.1 Anableps anableps
CCTCCATTCATCTGTTCATCCATCCATCCATCCATCCATCCATCCATCCACCCGCCCATCCATCCACCCATCCATTCACCCATCCATCCATCCATCCTCCCACCCATCCATTCATCTGTTCATCCATCCATCCATTCACCCATCCATCCATCCATCCACCCGCCCATCCATCCACCCATCCATCCGCCCATCCATTCATCTGTTCATCCATCCATCCACCCATTCATCTGTTCGTTCATCCATCCATTCACCCATCCATCCATTCATCTGTTCGTCCATCCACCCATCCATTCATCTGTTCATCCATCCATCCATCCATCCACCCATCCATTCACCCATCCATCCATCCACCCACCCATCCATTCATCTGTTCATCCATCCATCCATTCACCCATCCATCCATCCACCCATCCTCCATTCATCTGTTCATCCATCCATCCATCCATCCACCCATCCATCCATCCACCCACCCATCCATTCATCTGTTCATCCATCCATCCATTCACCCATCCATCCACCCATCCACGTACTGCAGCCATTAGACCCCAGTGGGTTGGGACAAGGAGTCCACAGTGGACACCGTCCTCTGTGGACGGATGTTGGACTCCTCTACAGACGAGATCATAGAAAATATCTGCAAGCTACCAATAAATCCGATTCAGCGACGAGGATGATGCAGCGTCCAGGCTGCTCATCTGTTAGACGTTTGATCAGCGATCGGTTTCATCAGGTAAACTTCCTCAGTGATTGGTCAGCTGTCAACGGGGAGAACTGTCCCTCTCCCTCCTCCAGGGAACTCGGCGCTGATGGAGGCCGTCGCAGCAGGCGGGATGTCGGCTGTTCACAGCGTTACCGGGGCGACCGGAGTGATGGGGAAACGGCGGCTCGAGGAGCGCTCCACGTTTGATAAGCGGCTGAGGGTCAGCGTCCGCCAGACAGAGAGCGCCTATCGGTACCGCGACATCGTTGTGAAGAAACAAGACGGCTTCACGTACATCCTGCTGTCCACCAAGAGCTCTGAGAACAACACCCTCAACCCAGAGGTGAGACCACCCCAACCAGTGTGTTCAGTTCAAGAAAACTTTATCCGTCCGCAGCAGCAGAACATGCCAAACAGACATATAACCACACAGAAACGACTTACGGTGCATGAGCAGCTGATGCTGACAAGAATTAGTTTTTAAAATTGACAGGAAGAAGAACAGCTTTAGGTAAGGTTCAGGATGCACTGCTCTCGGGACAAACATGCTGTTCCCGAGTTCTGCATCTCCCCGAGTCCAGATGGGAACCACTCAGACGCCGAGAGCAGAGGGCGGGGGGTCCTTTAAAATCCTACAGGCAGCTTTTGTTGTCTGGTGATCACAGAAGACAGACAAAGATCTGACAGGATGGCCGAAAATTAGGGTTACGTTCTAGAGCTACACTCTAGAGGGGCTGCCAGGTTCTAGAGGGGCTGCCAGGTTCTATAGCCACGTTCTAGAGCTACACTCTAGAGGGGCTGCCAGGTTCTAGAGGGGCTGCCAGGTTCTAGAGCTACACTGCAAAAGGGCTGCCAGGTTCTAGAACCGCATTCTAGAGCTACACTCTAGAGGTGCTGCCAAGTTCTAGAGGGGCTGCCAGGTTCTATAGCCACGTTCTAGAGCTACACTCTAGAGGGGCTGCCAGGTTCTAGAGGGGCTGCCAGGTTCTAGAGCTACACTGCAAAAGGGCTGCCAGGTTCTAGAACCGCATTCTAGAGCTACACTCTAGAGGTGCTGCCAAGTTCTAGAGGGGCTGCCAGGTTCTATAGCCACGTTCTAGAGCTACACTCTAGAGGGGCTGCCAGGTTCTAGAGGGGCTGCCAGGTTCTAGAGGGGCTGCCAGGTTCTAGAGCTACACTGCAAAAGGGCTGCCAGGTTCTAGAACCGCATTCTAGAGCTACACTCTAGAGGGGCTGCCAGGTTCTAGAGGGGCTGCCAGGTTCTATAGCCACGTTCTAGAGCTACACTCTAGAGGGGCTGCCAGGTTCTAGAGGGGCTGCCAGGTTCTAGAGGGCTGCCAGGTCTAGAGCTACACTGCAAAGGGCTGCCAGGTTCTAGAACCGCATTCTAGAGCTACACTCTAGAGGTGCTGCCAAGTTCTAGAGGGGCTGCCAGGTTCTATAGCCACGTTCTAGAGCTACACTCTAGAGGGGCTGCCAGGTTCTAGAGCTACACTGCAAAAGGGCTGCCAGGTTCTAGAACCGCATTCTAGAGCTTACACTCTAGAGGTGCTGCCAAGTTCTAGAGGGGCTGCCAGGTTCTATCTCCACGTTCTAGAGCTACACTCTAGAGGGGCTGCCAGGTTTCTAGAGGGCTGCAGGTTCTAGAGCTACACTGCAAAAGGGCTGCCAGGTTCTAGAACCGCGTTCTAGAGCTACACTCTAGAGGTGCTGCCAAGTTCTAGAGGGGCTGCCAGGTTCTATAGCCACGTTCTAGAGCTACACTCTAGAGGGGCTGCCAAGCTCTAGAGGGGCTGCCAAGTTCTAGAGGGGCTGCCAAGTTCTAGAGGGGCTGCCAAGTTCTATAGGGGCTGCCAGGTTCTAGAGCTACACTGCAGAAGGGCTGCCAGGTTCTAGAACCGCGTTCTAGAGCTACACTGCAAAAGGGCTGCCAGGTTCTAGAACCGCGTTCTAGAGCTACACTCTAGAGGGGCTGCCAAGCTCTAGAGGGGCTGCCAAGTTCTAGAGGGGCTGCCAAGTTCTAGAGGGGCTGCCAAGTTCTATAGGGGCTGCCAGGTTCTAGAGCTACACTGCAGAAGGGCTGCCAGGTTCTAGAACCGCGTTCTAGAGCTACACTACAGAGGGGCGGGTATGTTCTAGAGCCACGTTCTAGAGCTACACTGCAGAGGGGCTGCCACGCTCTAGAGCCACGTTCTGGAGCCACGTTCTAGACGGGCTGCCAGGTTCTAGATGCGCATTCTGGAGGCACCACCAAGCTAAGCGGCGGTTCCCATGGACAAAGGACCGCCTCCGTTTCGTGTTCCAGCCGTTTAAACTCGGCTCCGTTCCTGTTTTCACTCTCGGAGTCCGTGAAGAACATGTTCCCGTTCAGAACTTCAGGTTCTGAGCGACCCAGAGTCGGTTCCTGGGGGAACTTGTTGCTGTGTGGGACTTGTTTCCACCCGGAGGCAGATGAACAGAGACGCCCTGTCCACCTTGTCCGGTCAGCGGCCTCCACAACCCACAGGTCTGCTGTCTGGCAGGTGATGAAGGAGATCCAGAGCGCCATGGCGACAGCAGCGTCCGACGACAGTAAGCTGGTGTTGCTTGGCGCCGTTGGAAGCGTCTTCTGCTGCGGCCTGGACTTCCTGTATTTCATCAGGCGGCTGGCGGACGACAGGAAGAAGGAGAGCATCAAGATGGCAGAAACCATAAGGTAACCTGGAGACGCAACCCGTTGCCGCTCTTATTGGTGGCAGCTTCTCACCTCCGTGTCGTCCTCCTCAGGACCTTCGTCAATACCTTCATCCAGTTCCGGAAGCCCATTGTGGCGGCAGTGAACGGCCCGGCGCTCGGCCTCGGCGCCGCCCTTCTGCCTCTCTGCGACGTCGTCTGGGCCAATGAGAAGGCTTGGTTCCAGACGCCCTACATGTTCTGTGGCCAGACGCCTGACGGCTGCTCCTCCTTCACCTTCCCCCGCATCATGGGCCTGGCCTCGGTGAGTCCCCGCCTCCACGACTCGTCTCCTGACCCGACACGACTCGCCTCCTGACCCGACCCGACCCGACCCGCCTCATGGGCCTGGCCTCGGTGAGTCCCCGCCTCCACGACTCGTCTCCTGACCCGACCCGACTCGCCTCCTGACCCGACCCGACCCGACCCGCCTCATGGGCTGGCCTCGGTGAGTCCCCGCCTCCACGACTCGTCTCCTGACCGACCCGACTCGCCTCCTGACCCGACCCGACCCGACCCGCCTCATGGGCCTGGCCTCGGTGAGTCCCCGCCTCCACGACTCGTCTCCTGACCCGACCCGACTCGCCTCCTGACCCGACCCGACCCGACCCGCCTCATGGGCCTGGCCTCGGTGAGTCCCCGCCTCCACGACTCGCCTCCTGACCCGACCCGACCCGACCCGCATCATGGGCCTGGCCTCGGTGAGTCCCCGCCTCCACGACTCGTCTCCTGACCCGACCCGACTCGCCTCCTGACCCGATCCGACCCGCCTCATGGGCCTGGCCTCGGTGAGTCCCCGCCTCCACGACTCGTCTCCTGACCCGACCCGACTCGCCTCCTGACCCGACCCGACCCGCATCATGGGCCTGGCCTCGGTGAGTCCCCGCCTCCACGACTCGTCTCCTGACCCGACCCGACTCGTCTCCTGTCCCTCAGACTCGTCTCCAGTCGCTCTGACTCGTCTCCTGTCCCATCTCCAGTCGCTCTGACTCGTCTCCAGTCGCTCTGACTCGTCTCCTGTCCCTCAGACCCGTGTCCAGACCCGTCTCCTGTCCCTCAGACCTGTCTCCAGTCGCTCTGACTTGTCTTCAGACCCATCTCCAGTCGCTCTGACTCGTCTTCAGACCCGTCTCCAGTCGCTCTGACTCATCTTCAGACCCGTCTCCTGTCCCTCAGACCCGTGTCCAGACCCGTCTCCTGTCCCTCAGACCCGTCTCCAGTCGCTCTGACTCGTCTTCAGACCCGTCTCCAGTCGCTCTGACTCGTCTTCAGACCCGTCTCCTGTCCCTCAGACCCGTGTCCAGACCCGTCTCCTGTCCCTCAGACTCGTCTCCAGTCGCTCTGACTCGTCTTCTGACCCATCTCCAGTCGCTCTGACTCGTCTCCAGTCGCTCTGACTCGTCTTCAGACCCGTCTCCTGTCCCTCAGACCCGTGTCCAGACCCGTCTCCTGTCCCTCAGACCTGTCTCCAGTCGCTCTGACTTGTCTTCAGACCCATCTCCAGTCGCTCTGACTCGTCTTCAGACCCGTCTCCAGTCGCTCTGACTCATCTTCAGACCCGTCTCCTGTCCCTCAGACCCGTCTCCAGTCGCTCTGACTCATCTTCAGACCCGTCTCCAGTCGCTCTGACTCGTCTCCTGTCCCTCAGACCCGTGTCCAGACCCGTCTCCTGTCCCTCAGACCCGTCTCCAGTCGCTCTGACTCGTCTTCTGTCCCTCAGACCCGTCTCCAGTCGCTCTGACTCGTCTCCAGTCGCTCTGACTCGTCTTCAGACCCGTCTCCTGTCCCTCAGACCCGTCTCCAGTCGCTCTGACTCGTCTCCAGTCGCTCTGACTCGTCTTCAGACCCGTCTCCTGTCCCTCAGACCCGTCTCCAGACCCGTCTCCTGTCCCTCAGACCCGTCTCCAGTCGCTCTGACTCGTCTTCAGACCCGTCTCCTGTCCCTCAGACCCGTCTCCAGTCGCTCTGACTCGTCTTCTGTCCCTCAGACCCGTCTCCAGTCGCTCTGACTCGTCTCCAGTCGCTCTGACTCGTCTTCAGACCCGTCTCCTGTCCCTCAGACCCGTCTCCAGTCGCTCTGACTCGTCTCCAGTCGCTCTGACTCGTCTTCAGACCCGTCTCCTGTCCCTCAGACCCGTCTCCAGACCCGTCTCCTGTCCCTCAGACCCGTCTCCAGTCGCTCTGACTCGTCTTCAGACCCGTCTCCTGTCCCTCAGACCCGTCTCCAGTCGCTCTGACTCGTCTCCAGTCGCTCTGACTCGTCTTCAGACCCGTCTCCTGTCCCTCAGACCCGTCTCCAGTCGCTCTGACTCGTCTCCAGTCGCTCTGACTCGTCTTCAGACCCGTCTCCAGTCGCTCTGACTTGTCTCCTGTCCCTCAGACCAGTGTCCAGACCCGTCTCCTGTCCCTCAGACCCGTCTCCAGTCGCTCTGACTCGTCTCCAGTCGCTCTGACTCGTCTTCAGACCCGTCTCCTGTCCCTCAGACCTGTCTCCAGTCGCTCTGACTCGTCTCCAGTCGCTCTGACTCGTCTTCAGACCCGTCTCCTGTCCCTCAGACCCGTGTCCAGACCCGTCTCCTGTCCCTCAGACCCGTCTCCAGTCGCTCTGACTCGTCTTCAGACCCGTCTCCTGTCCCTCAGACCCGTCTCCAGACCCGTCTCCTGTCCCTCAGACCCGTCTCCAGTCGCTCTGACTCGTCTTCAGACCCGTCTCCTGTCCCTCAGACCCGTCTCCAGTCGCTCTGACTCGTCTCCAGTCGCTCTGACTCGTCTTCAGACCCGTCTCCTGTCCCTCAGACCCGTCTCCAGTCGCTCTGACTCGTCTCCAGTCGCTCTGACTCGTCTTCAGACCCGTCTCCTGTCCCTCAGACCCGTCTCCAGTCGCTCTGACTCGTCTTCAGACCCGTCTCCTGTCCCTCAGACCCGTCTCCAGTCGCTCTGACTCGTCTCCTGTCCCTCAGACCCGTCTCCAGTCGCTCTGACTCGTCTCCAGTCGCTCTGACTCGTCTTCAGACCCGTCTCCTGTCCCTCAGACCCGTCTCCAGTCGCTCTGACTCGTCTCCAGTCGCTCTGACTCGTCTTCAGACCCGTCTCCTGTCCCTCAGACCCGTCTCCAGTCGCTCTGACTCGTCTTCAGACCCGTCTCCTGTCCCTCAGACCCGTCTCCAGTCGCTCTGACTCGTCTTCAGACCCGTCTCCTGTCCCTCAGACCCGTCTCCAGTCGCTCTGACTCGTCTCCAGTCGCTCTGACTCGTCTTCAGACCCGTCTCCAGTCGCTCTGACTTGTCTCCTGTCCCTCAGACCAGTGTCCAGACCCGTCTCCTGTCCCTCAGACCCGTCTCCAGTCGCTCTGACTCGTCTTCAGACCCGTCTCCAGTCGCTCTGACTCGTCTTCAGACCCGTCTCCTGTCCCTCAGACCTGTCTCCAGTCGCTCTGACTCGTCTTCAGACCCATCTCCAGTCGCTCTGACTCGTGTCCTCCGTGTCTCCCAGGCCAACGAGCTGCTGCTGGGCGGCAGGAAGCTGACGGCCCAGGAGGCCTGCTCCAAAGGCCTGGTGTCGCAGGTGCTGTGGCCCGGAACCTTCACCCAGGAAGTGATGCTGCGGGTCAAAGAGCTGGTGGGGGTAGATTCTCAGGTGAGTCTTCTTCTCCGCGCGCGCCAACACATTCTGCCGTCGGCTAAGTTGGTTCTGGTTGTTCGTGGCAGGTTCTGCAAGAGTCCAAAGCGTTGATGAGGAACACCAGCCGCAGTGCTCTGGAGCAAGCCAATGAGCGCGAGTGTGAAGCTCTCAAGCGAGTGTGGGGATCCTTGCAGGGAACAGATTCCATCCTGCAGTTCCTGCAGAAAAGAACTGAACTCTGCTAGAACCACGAACAGGACCGGTTCTGGTTCTGCCTGTATTTCAGCGCAACGCAGACACATGCTAGCACAGCCTCGGCCCGGTGGACCGGTTCTGGTGACATACAGCCGCTGGGTTCTGGACTGACTCGAGGTTCCACACGGGCCCGACCTGGTTCCCCTGTTAGACAGGATGAGCAGAAACATGGGTGATGTGCAGCGAAGGTTCTGGACTCATCTGGGCCAGTGGTTCTGGTCCGTAAAGACCCAGGTCTGAGTGCGCCTGCAGGGGGCGCGGTGAACATTCATGATGAATTCTGGGTAAATGGGACTGTTGGCATTTGTCACATTAAACAAAATCACATGACTGGCTGTGGTCTTTGTGGTTCTGAAAATGTTCTGGTCGGGTTCTGCTCAGTCCTCCCATTACTCTCACACTTCTACTGGACCAGCTGACAGGAGAACCCGACCTGAACCTAGACCGGTTCTGTGTCGGGGTGGAATCGGAACATCAGGTTTGTGTTTCACCTGAAGAGTGTCTGGACTGAGCTGGAGGGGGCGGAGCTACAGAGGAAGGGTGGACAGGTAAGACCTGAGTCCAGGTAAAGCTGGAACCACTTCAGTTGCAGCAGAACCGGTTGGGTTGGAGTCCCTCATGGAGCAGGTTCTACCTGTAACCTGCTCAGGTCCAGGACGGCTTGTAGAGGTTTGGTTCTGATCCATGATGAGTCGAATAAACTCCAGAAATATTAAACACTGACTCAGTCAGGGTGACTCTACATGAATATTTCTACGTTACTGATGGCAGGGCTGCACAATCTGGCCTCACATTACAGCGCCGCATGGCTGCATGTCCTGCCGCATGGCAACAACCTGAGCTGGTGGACGGACTTCCTGTTCAGGATGCAGAACCGGAGACGAGCCCCTGAAACTGGGATAATTCTGAACATCATGGCGCTATAAGTCTCTATTCCGGCAGCGCAGCAAAGTGAATACTTCTGCTCGATCTTCCACGTACGGATCCAAGAAGCTAACTCGGCACAGATGTTCCCAGGGGATCGCTTTTTTTGAAAAATGTTAGCCACTGAAACATTTTTGCACCAAGTTTGCCAGTATTTATCACAGATGAATGCTTTTTGTGTCATACATAATTAAACTTATAGAAATCATATTTATTGATAATTTTTGATTTTTCAAAATGGCCGCCATGGTTGCAATGAAGGGAGAATCTGGTTGCACTCCAACCGGCCAGTGGTTACTGGCCGTGGTGGGAACAGCTAACCAAAACGTTAGGCTCACTAACCACTAGTTCACCAGACAAGACTCTTAGTTCCGCTAATGCTAAACCGCTAAACACATTTAAAAATTAGCAGAAGCTAATGCTAACCATTAAGACGACTGTCTCCCAGTGTGTCTCTCATCTGCATCTGGTGTGAGACTCGCTGACAGCAAAGTCCTCAGTTTCTGATTTTGTTCCATATTATTACTTTAAAGTTGGATGAACAGGACGACCGGAGTGGAAAACATGATGTGACGTAAAGTTCATCCAAGTCATGAAACATTTTATGGCGATAACTGATTTAAAATGGCGGCCATCTTGAAAAAAAGGCCGTCATCCTGAAATTCAAGCGGCAAATGGGAAAAATGAAAAACATAACATGCTAATGGTTATCCTGCTGTATGATGGACCCAAAACACCAGAACCTTTAGATCCACTGAAAAGAAATGCTTTATTTAAACAGCAGCAGATGACATAAAGACTGATGTCCTCAGAGTGAACCTGGGGGGCCCGGAGTAGAACCCAGAACCAGGGTCGCTAAACTCAGTTCGCTCTCTGATGACACGCCCCCTCCTCCAGGAAGTGAGTCGCTCAGAGAGGACAGGCGTCATGCGCCCCCGTGGCCAGGTGGAGGCGGTAGGTGTGGTCGGGGAACATCAGCAGGTTGTAGAAGTTCTCTCCTCCGGTCAGGACACCGTGCTCGTTGTCCCCCCAGGACACCGGACTGTCGGTGAAACCGTGAACCGTCACAGAAGCCCAGGACTCTGTCTGAGCCTGCTGCAGGTAACACCTGGAGGACAGGTGAGTCACAACGTCATCTGGTGCTCAGGTAAAGGTCTGTGTGTGTGTGTGTGTGTATCTGCTGACCTGAGCTGCTTCACCAGGTGCTGCACGTCCTGCGGCAGCAGCAGCCCGCAGACGGAGACGCTCAGGGCCCGGCTGAGGGTCGCCTTGGGTTCTGGACAGGTGAGTGTAGACAAGAAGCTGCTGGACAAGTTCTCACTGAAACCACAGAAGAAGAATGAATCCGGGTCACAACACCCCCGGATGTGAAACGAGCGGCAAGGCTCACCAGCTGACGCCAGCGTCCACGGCTCCGATCCACTCCAGGAGGCTGTGGGGGTCACATGACCTCAGGGCGGGGCAGACCAGGTGGCTCAGGCTGCGGCGGCTGACCTCAGGTCTGTGTTCGGACCAATCATAACGGGACAGGAGGGGCTGCAGCGAGGCCCCGCCCCCTGCAGGACAGAGATGGATCAGCTGGGACAGAACCTGAAGGGTCGGAGGTCAGCAGCTGTGATGTGACTGACCCGGATGATGCGAGATCAGGAAGTCTGTCTGCAGCTTCAGGTGTGACCTCAGGGCTTTGAGGAGTCTCAGGTAGCCCCGCCCACCAGGAGCCATGCTGCTGTCCGTCAGGTCCACCGGTACCACTGTACAGGTACACACCAATCAGCAGCCTGGTTCTGGACTATTTTGGACCGAACATAATGGATTCAGAACCAGTACCATATCTGCTGCAGGTTCTGTGGTTGAATCTGGAAGGCCTCCCTTCAAAGCCCAACGTCTCGAAGGAGTCTTTGTCCAGAGAGAGAAGCAGGCGTCCTGCAGACACACAGACACGCCCTCTATCTCTGGGCAGGGCAACAGGAAGTGATTTCACTGAACCCAGGGTTTACCGTTTGGCATCAGGGCAACACAGTTGTCCTCGTCGATCCGAGTTCTGAAGGACAGACCGTACACACTGCCTGGAAACAGAAACAGGTGTTCATGGGTGAGGACAGGTTCCTGAGTCTGGGGTGAGTAGGGGTGAGTCAGGGGTGAGTCTGGGGTGAGTAGGCGTGAGTCTGGGGTGAGTAGGGGTGAGTCAGGGGTGAGTCTGGGGTGAGTAGGCGTGAGTCTGGGGTGAGTCTGGGGTGAGTCTGGGGTGAGTAGGGGTGAGTCTGGGGTGAGTTTGGGGTGAGTAGGCGTGAGTCTGGGGTGAGTCAGGGGTGAGTTTGGGGTGAGTAGGCGTGAGTCTGGGGTGAGTAGGGGTGAGTTGGCATGAGTCTGGGGTGAGTAGGGGTGAGTCTGGGGTGAGTTGGCGTGAGTCTGGGGTGAGTTTGGGGTGAGTCAGGGGTGAGTAGGGGTGAGTCTGGGGTGAGTAGGCGTGAGTCTGGGGTGAGTAGGGGTGAGTCTGGGGTGAGTCGGGGTGAGTCTGGGGTGAGTCTGGGGTGAGTAGGCGTGAGTCTGGGGTGAGTCAGGGGTGAGTAGGGGTGAGTCTGGGGTGAGTTTGGGGTGAGTAGGCGTGAGTCTGGGGTGAGTCAGGGGTGAGTTTGGGGTGAGTAGGCGTGAGTCTGGGGTGAGTAGGGGTGAGTTGGCATGAGTCTGGGGTGAGTAGGGGTGAGTCTGGGGTGAGTTGGCGTGAGTCTGGGGTGAGTAAGCGTGAGTCTGGGGTGAGTCTGGCGTGAGTAGGGGTGAGTCTGGCGTGAGTAGGGGTGAGTAGGCGTGAGTAGGGGTGAGTCTGGGGTGAGCAGGCGTGAGTCTGGGGTGAGTAGGGGTGAGTAGGCGTGAGTAGGGGTGAGTCTGGGGTGAGCAGGCGTGAGTCTGGGGTGAGTAGGCGTGAGTAGGGGTGAGTCTGGGGTGAGTAGGCGTGAGTAGGGGTGAGTCTGGGGTGAGTAGGCGTGAGTAGGGGTGAGTCTGGGGTGAGTAGGGGTGAGTCTGGGGTGAGTAGGCGTGAGTAGGGGTGAGTCTGGGGTGAGTAGGCGTGAGTAGGAGTGAGTTTGGGGTGAGTAGGGGTGAGTCTGGGGTGAGTAGGCGTGAGTAGGGGTGAGTTTGGGGTGAGTAGGGGTGAGTCTGGGGTGAGTAGGCGTGAGTAGGGGTGAGTCTGGGGTGAGTAGGTGTGAGTAGGGGTGAGTCTGGGGTGAGTAGGCGTGAGTAGGGGTGAGTCTGGGGTGAGTAGGGGTGAGTCTGGGGTGAGTAGGGGTGAGTCTGGGGTGAGTAGGCGTGAGTAGGGGTGAGTCTGGGGTGAGTCTGGGGTGAGTAGGCGTGAGTAGGGGTGAGTCTGGGGTGAGTAGGCGTGAGTAGGGGTGAGTTTGGGGTGAGTCTGGGGTGAGTAGGCGTGAGTAGGGGTGAGTTTGGGGTGAGTAGGGGTGAGTCTGGGGTGAGTAGGCGTGAGTAGGGGTGAGTCTGGGGTGAGTAGGCGTGAGTAGGGGTGAGTCTGGGGTGAGTAGGCGTGAGTAGGGGTGAGTCTGGGGTGAGTAGGGGTGAGTCTGGGGTGAGTAGGGGTGAGTCTGGGGTGAGTAGGCGTGAGTAGGGGTGAGTCTGGGGTGAGTCTGGGGTGAGTAGGCGTGAGTAGGGGTGAGTCTGGGGTGAGTCTGGGGTGAGTAGGCGTGAGTAGGGGTGAGTCTGGGGTGAGTAGGCGTGAGTAGGGGTGAGTTTGGGGTGAGTAGGGGTGAGTCTGGGGTGAGTCTGGGGTGAGTAGGGGTGAGTCTGGGGTGAGTCTGTGGTGAGGAGAGCGCCGGTACCTTGGAACACGGCGTTCTGCAGGAAGTCCTTGTCCAGCAGCCCATATATGGGCAACTTCTTGATCAGGTAGAAACTGTTGAAACTGTTCAGCGTGGACTCCAGGTGGGAGGGGGCGGAGCTACACTCAGGTAGCAGCACAGATACCTGAACAGGTGAAACAGGTCAGCAAAATGTGTTCCTGTAGACAAGGACCAGAACCAGACGGCCTACCTGGATGAGGACCAGGTTCTGATGGCCTGACTGGTCCAGTCAGTGACCGGGTCAGCAGGCGGGCCGGGCTGCAGTTGTCCCACCGGAGTTACCATTAGCAACAGTTAGCAGGTAAGTGGTTGTCATGGTAACGCTTAGCTCGGCATATGGGCCGCAGTGTTTCATTGTGATATGGACCGGCCGGATTAGAGAACGCTACCCAGTGGTTCTGGTTCTGTGATGGCCCGGTCCATACAAGGGGACAGCTGCAGCCTCCAGCTCCGGTTCTGTTAGAGGTCCAGAGGAGCCAGAACCGGGCTGCAGCCTAGAACCCTCTAATCTCACCTGGTGCAGGTAACGCTGCTGGACGAGAGGAGATCAGAACCGATGTTCTGGTCCAATAAATTCGACCTGATTTGGTCAGAAAGGTTCTGATAGTCGGGTTTGATGTGCTGCAGAACCAACGGGTTCTACGGGCCTCCTCGGATCACTACTGATTCATCGGAATCTTTGAGGACAATGGAGACGAGTCCAGCTGTGTTCAGAACCCGGTTCTGCTGAGGGAGGCTGCAGGTCCATGGTGCCGACCAACCACCTCTGACCCGGCTGGACACCGGCAGGTTCTGCTGTGGTCCAGGTGGACCTCCAGGGATCTAACCAGGTTGTCCAACCACAGATTCACAGGTTCTCCAGAACTTGGTCCAGTTCTGGAGAACCAGGAGGTCCGGTCATTCCCAAACCACTCCTGCTCTGTAGAGGTGACCACACCCACCAGAGCACCTGGACCCGTCTGCAGAGGTTCTGGTTCTGCCAGGATGCTGTGTCCAGATCATACAGAGCTATCTGAGCTGGATAGATCTAGACACAGTGAAGCTCACAAATGTTCATACCCCTGCAGGTTGAGCCTTACAGGGATCTTTTGAAGTAATATTAATATTCTGGAGCGGCTCGGAGTCCCGACCCGAATCTGATGGAGCATCTGTGGAGGGAGCTAAAGATTAGGGTGATGGTGAGGAGGCCTTCCAGCCTCCACGACCTGGAGCTCATGACCACAGAGGAACCACCAGAGGGTTTCTGATTAACCCATTGTTCGGTTCGGGTTCCGGTGCCGTCAACTGTTGGTCTCTGATGGTTCCGATCCAAACAGCCTCCGCACATGTTCAGGCGCATGCGTGTGTCCTACCTTGTAGTTGAAGCACCGCTGCTCCACCTGCGAACTGACGCGGTTCTTTTCATCCAGGAAACTGGACCGCTCACAGACCAGCAGAGTCCGGGGGGTTCGGCTGAGGTCCGCACACATCTTTACACGGAACCGGATCCTCCTGCGTTGGATCAGGAGCGATAAAGGTTCCGTTTCTTCAGTTGTTCTCATTGAGTCAGCGCCCTCTGCTGGCTGGAGTGGAGTCCTGCAAGCTCAGATCTGGTCCGGAACCAGAACCAACTGCACTCTGGCAACAGCATACCGATGTTTGTATGTTTGTTTTGTAATAAATCCGTGATATAACACACAAAAACTCGTAGTCGGAGGTAAACTGAAGTGAGAGGTAAACTGCTTTAAAACAGAAATCCTCGGTTTCTCAGTGCGCTACTTCATCTAAGCTAGCGAACAGCTAGCAGGATGTGTATAGCGATTACCTTCAAAATAAAAGCTTTTTCGTCAATATAACGTACTTTCAAGCGTGTAACAATAAATTGTTAATAATTTGTCTATTATTATATTTGAGTGAGATACACTGCGCATGCTGGTTCAATGTAACACCCATGAAAACAGCACACCCCTTCATAAATATCGGTATGGTGTTTTGATAAAGCAGCCGAGTTGACTGCCGTATGCTGTTCTGACGGTGTTTGCCAAGCTGACAAGACACCGAAATTCAGTTTCTGCTCCGCGGTTGGAGTTACGTCACATCCGGGTTGCCGTAGTGACGCACGCTAACCCGGAAGTAAATCAGGCACGCGGTGATGCTTGCTAGGAGAGTTGGTTCTGGTTCTGATCAGGATTAGTCAAATCGAACCTGGTTCGGGTTTCTGCGGGCAGTGACGTCATGGCAGAGTTCGCGACCGTCCCTGGTCAGTTTGATGACGCAGAGGAGGAAAGGTGAGGTCAACAAACACAGACCGGTTCCGAGCTACCACAACAGTCTGGTTCCGAAGGAACAGAACAGTTTTCTCTCAGAAGCTGAAGGTTCTGTATTTTCCCTGGATCTGGACCCTGAGCTTCATGTGGAAGAACCGAACCCATCTCTTGGTTCTGATTCTGTTTTCCTCAGACCGGACCGGGGTTGGTTCTGCTGTGCAGTTAGACTAGAGGACCGATCCTGGACCCTGAGTGGTACCAGAGCCGCTGAGACTCTGCTGGTACCGGTACCACCAGGTTCCACATGTAGCTGCAGCTCTTCTTCCAGAGATCCAAACATCGCGTGATTTCCATCAATAGAAGCGATTCCGCTGATTAAATGAGGACCTGGAGACAACACGCAGCTTCTAATAACTCCGATGCATTTCCTCAGCCTGCAGCTGTTAGTTTGATCAGCGCGTTGATGTTTCTACGGCTATTAAACCAAACATCTGGAGGCTTGAAACTAACCTGTGGTCCAGCCGCCTCCAGCTGATGCAGTCGGTTGGTTGGGCTCAAAGAGAGATTCAGCAATAAATCTGCAGATGTTCTATAATAAACAATATTTCTAAGTAGTTTCAACGAAGCTCAACGCCAGCTGGTGTTTATGAAAAATTAGAAGCTTATTCATCTGTAAGTGCGCCAACCAGTACCAAGTAGTACCATACAGGATAAAGGCTGGCGGTGTTCTTCCTCCAGCGTTTGCGGACAGTGCTCCTGTGCTTGGTGTAGTTATTGCTGAATCTCGGCCTGTTTGCTAATGCTGACGGTGATGTTGTGTTAATAGCAGTACTGACCTGTCAACTGTGGAATCATCTGCATAGGCTGAGATTTTTGCTGCTCTGAGTTTGTATAAATGGTGAACAGTAACGGCCCCAGACACCTTCCCTGTGGCTCCCCAGCTCCGTTACCATAGCAACAGCTGCTGTCCACAGCTTCTCACCCACAACAGTGAAGGTGTTCCAGCTCCAGAAGGTGTTCCTCTCTGTATGCCGAGAAGCGGCCCGAGCTTGATTTCTTCTCTTCGCACAGCTGTGCTCACAAGTTCACATACCATGGTGGGAGTTTTGATTTTTCTTTTTTAGCCAGTTTTCAGAGAATATAAATAACACAAGTATTTCTTTCCACTCATGGTTAGCGGTCGGGTGAAGCCCTTTATTGTCAGCCAGCTGTGTTTATTGTTTTTAAACGGGAACAACAGAAACTCCCCAAATGACCCTGATCAGAAGTTTACATACCCTGGTGATTTTGGCTTCATAACATGCGAACATGTTGACACAGACGGGCCTGAATGTCTGCGTGAGGAATCCGCCTGGGGAAGCGAGCTGTCCTGCAGCTGCCGTCTGATTGGCTGTTTCTGTCTCTAATCTTGCTTATGTAGTGGCCAATCAGGGCGTGCCATTAGTGACATCACCACGCAGCTGTCATCAGAGTGGCTGGATGATGATGATGATGGTGATGAAGATTGTGATGAGGATGAAGAGTGGGAGTGGACCTCGCCTGCAAATTGGACCAAAAGAATCAACCGGATCGGCGCCAGCGGCCAGGTCAGACTCTGTTTGTTGTTACCATGGTTACGGGAGTCTCTGTGGTGGAGGGTTACCATGGTTACCAGTTTAAAGTTTTCCTTTGATGTTGAAGGTTCTAATAGGACCCAGTTTACGGTTCTGAAGACATTTGTGTTCCTCCTCAGGCCAACAGGCAGAACCCGTCCAGTAAGACGCCGTCGTCATCGACTCCCGCGGACAAAGTTCTGAGGAAATACGAGCAGAAGATCAACCTCGGTACCACACAGACCAACAGAACCCGCTCGGTTCTGTTTCATTGCCATCAGAATCAGCTGTTCTGTGACCCAGCTCACAGAACAGCTGGGAATATATCTATAAATCACACACGGTGGGATTTATAGCTCCGCCCCCTCAGGTCCCACCTGCTTGCCGGCTCCGCCCCCTCAGGTCCCACCTGCTCGCCGGCTCCGCCCCCTCAGGTCCCACCTGCGCGCCAGCTCCGCCCCCTCAGGTCCCACCTGCTCGCCGGCTCCGCCCCCCTCAGGTCCCACCTGCTCGCCGGCTCCGCCCCCCTCAGGTCCCACCTGCTCGCCGGCTCCGCCCCCTCAGGTCCCACCTGCTTGCCGGCTCCGCCCCCTCAGGTCCCACCTGCTCGCCAGCTCCGCCCCCCTCAGGTCCCACCTGCTCGCCAGCTCCGCCCCCTCAGGTCCCACCTGCGCGCCAGCTCCGCCCCCCTCAGGTCCCACCTGCGCGCCAGCTCCGCCCCCTCAGGTCCCACCTGCGCGCCAGCTCCGCCCCCCTCAGGTCCCACCTGCTCGCCGGCTCCGCCCCCTCAGGTCCCACCTGCGCGCCAGCTCCGCCCCCTCAGGTCCCACCTGCGCGCCAGCTCCGCCCCCCTCAGGTCCCACCTGCTCGCCAGCTCCGCCCCCCTCAGGTCCCACCTGCTCGCCGGCTCCTCCCCCTCAGGTCCCACCTGCTCGCCGGCTCCGCCCTCTCAGGTCCCACCTGCGCGCCAGCTCCGCCCCCTCAGGTCCCACCTGCGCGCCAGCTCCGCCCCCCTCAGGTCCCACCTGCTCGCCGGCTCCGCCCCCCTCAGGTCCCACCTGCTCGCCGGCTCCTCCCCCTCAGGTCCCACCTGCTCGCCGGCTCCGCCCCCTCAGGTCCCACCTGCTCGCCAGCTCCGCCCCCTCAGGTCCCACCTGCGCGCCAGCTCCGCCCCCCTCAGGTCCCACCTGCTCGCCGGCCCCCGCCCCCCTCAGGTCCCACCTGCTCGCCGGCTCCGCCCCCCCAGGTCCCACCTGCTCGCCGGCTCCGCCCCCTCAGGTCCCACCTGCTCGCCAGCTCCGCCCCCTCAGGTCCCACCTGCGCGCCAGCTCCGCCCCCTCAGGTCCCACCTGCTCGCCGGCTCCGCCCCCTCAGGTCCCACCTGCGCGCCAGCTCCGCCCCCTCAGGTCCCACCTGCTCGCCGGCTCCGCCCCCTCAGGTCCCACCTGCGCGCCAGCTCCGCCCCCTCAGGTCCCACCTGTGCGCCAGCTCCGCCCCCCTCAGGTCCCACCTGCTCGCCAGCTCCGCCCCCTCAGGTCCCACCTGCTCGCCGGCTCCGCCCCCCCAGGTCCCACCTGCTCGCCGGCTCCGCCCCCTCAGGTCCCACCTGCTCGCCAGCTCCGCCCCCTCAGGTCCCACCTGTGCGCCGGCTCCGCCCCCTCAGGTCCCACCTGTGCGCCAGCTCCGCCCCCCTCAGGACTCACCTGTACCTGAGCTGTTGTGTTGTTTCTGCAGACAAGCTGAACTTCGAGGACTCTGTGACCAACAAGGTGACGGCCATGCAGAGGCAGAAGGAGGCCGGAACGTACGTCTCTACTCACCTGCTGCTGCTCACCTGGTGGGTCATGTGACTCCTCCTCATTAACCCTTCTCATTGGCTGCCCTCCACAGATACAGAGTTAAGGACAAATCAGACAGAGCCACCGTAGAGCAGGTGAGCATCCGTGATCAGCTGACAGGAAGTGATTGGTGGTCAGCTGACAGGAAGTGACCGGGTGATGAAGCGGTGCTGCTCCTTTGCAGGTGTTGGATCCACGGACCCGGATGATCCTGTTCAAGATGCTGAGTCGGGGAATCATCAGTGAGATCAACGGCTGCATCAGCACTGGGAAGGAGGTCAGGTGGTCTGGGTTCTGGTTCTGACTGGCTAAACCGGGTCCAGGGGGGCTGGGTAGGGTTTAGGTTTAGGTGGGGTAAGTGACCTGGGCTGGGTTCGGGTGGATTCAGGTTGGTTCAGGTGACTCGGAGGAGTGCAGGTGACTCGGTGACCAACAGGTTCCTCTGGTTCTTCAGGCCAACGTTTACCACGCCAGCACAGCGGCAGGAGACAGCAGAGCCATCAAGATCTACAAGACATCCATCCTGCTGTTTAAAGACCGAGACAAGTACGTCAGCGGAGAGTTCAGGTGAGTCCACTTCCTGTTCCTTTCAAAATAAGAGCTGCAGCCTCTCTGGGTTTAAAGCCACGGAGGTTCTGGTTCTGTTCTGCAGGTTCCGACATGGTTACTGTAAAGGAAACCCCAGGAAGATGGTGAGAACGTGGGCTGAGAAAGAGATGAGGAACCTAATCAGGTCAGAACCTCGAACCGACACACAGAACCCAGCAGAACCCAGTAAAACCAGCAGAACCTGTGTGTTCCAGGCTGCAGACGGCAGGAGTTCCGAGTCCAGAACCGGTGCTGCTCAGGAGTCACGTTCTGCTCATGGGGTTCATTGGAAAGGACAACATGTAAGGAGAAGAAGCAGTTATGGTTCTGGTTCTGGTTCTGGGTCGCTGGAGGCTGATGGGAGGTTCTGTGTTGTTTGGGTCAGGCCGGCTCCTCTGCTGAAGAACGCGGTTCTGTCGGAGTCCAAGGCCCGGGAGCTCTACCTGCAGGTGGTCCAGAACATGAGGAAGATGTTCCAGGAGGCTCGGCT
This sequence comes from Anableps anableps, assembly GCA_014839685.1. Taxonomy (NCBI): domain Eukaryota; kingdom Metazoa; phylum Chordata; class Actinopteri; order Cyprinodontiformes; family Anablepidae; genus Anableps; species Anableps anableps. Next base: position 171,005 of record CM026077.1, read on the forward strand.
CGTCCACGCCGACCTCAGCGAGTTCAACATGCTGTGAGACTCCAGAACCAATGTTCTGTCAGGTTCTTCCCGGGCTTCTCTGAGGTTCTGATCCGGTTGCAGGTACCACAGCGGAGACGCCTACATCATCGACGTGTCGCAGTCGGTGGAGCACGATCACCCTCATGCGCTGGAGTTCCTCAGGAAGGACTGCAGCAACGTTAACGGTGGGTCCAGGATGGCGAGCGGGTCGGCCCGGCCCGGCCCGGTTCTGATCTCGGTTCTGTGTTCCAGATTTCTTTGTGAAGCGCGGTGTGGCCGTCATGACGGTCAGAGAGCTGTTTGACTTCATCACCGACCCGTCCATCACCAGCAGCAACATTGAGCAGTACCTGGACAAGGTGAGCAGAACCCCAGCAGAACTTTCTACCAGGTATGCCCTCAGGACCGGTTCTCGATCCATTCAGGTCCTAGAACCCGTTATAGAGCAGGTTCTGGAACCTGTTCTGGGTCGGTCCCAGTTCTAGAACTCATTCTGAGTCATTTCAGGTTCTCGGAACTGATTGTCGGTCGGTTCAGGTTCAAGAACCTGTTCTGGACCGGTTTGGTTTCTAGAACCTGTTCTGGACTGCTTCCAGTTCTAGAACCTGAACCTGAACTGTTCTGAGTTGGTACATGATGTAGAACGTTGCGGTTCTAGAACTGATGCTGGGTCGGTCCCGGGTTCTAGAATCTGTTCTGGCTCGGTCCCGGTTCTAGAACTGATGCTGGGCCGGTTCGGGTTCTGGAACCTGTGCTGGGCCGGTTCCAGGTGCACATGCGACCTCATGCCTGTCTGTGATTGGTCGACCAGGCCATGGCGATTGCAGCCGAGCGGACGGCGGAGCAGCGATCGGATCAGGACCGGGTGGACGAGGAGGTATCGCTCCCTCTGCTGTTGTCCAGCGCTCGCCTTTGATTGGCTGCCTGACCTCACCTGTGGCTCCGCCCTCTGCAGGTGTTCAAGAAGGCCTACATCCCGCGCACGCTGACGGAGGTGAGAGGCTACGAGCGCGACGTGGAGCTGATGAGGTCCGAGGAGGAGGAGTCGGCCGTCGGCGGTCACCATGACAACGTGAGGACGACAGAACCGAGTTCTGATCCAACAGAAGCGGCGCCGGTTCTGTTGGATCAGAACTCGTCCATGCATTCATCCATCCACCTGTCCATCCATCCATCCGTCCATCCATCCATCAATGCATCCATCCATCCATACATCCATCCATCCATCCGTCCATCCATCCATGTATCCATCCATCCATCCGTCCATCCATCCACCCATCCATCCATCCATCCGTCCATCCATCCATCCGTCCATCCGTCCGTCCATCCATCCCTCCATCCAACCATCCCTCCATCCATCCATCCATCCATCCGTCCATCCATCCATCCATCCATCCGTCCATCCATCCATCAATGCATCCATCCATCCATGCATCCATCCATCCATCCATCCATCCGTCCTTCCATCCGTCCATCCATGCATCCATCCATGCATCCATCCATCCATCCATGCATCCATCCATCCACCCGTCCTGCCATCCATCCATCCATCCACCCACCTGTCCATCCATCCATCCATCCATCCACCCATCCATCCATCCGTCCATCCATGCATCCATCCATCCACCCGTCCTTCCATCCGTCCATCCATCCACCCGTCCATCCATCCCTCCATCCGTCCATCCATCCGTCCGTCCATCCATCCCTCCATCCAACCATCCATCCATCCTTCCATCTGTCCATCCATCCATGTATCCATCCATCCATCCATCCGTCCTTCCATCCGTCCATGCATCCATCCACCCGTCCATCCATCCCTCCATCCATCCATCCACCCATCCATCCGTCCGTCCATCCATCCCTCCATCCAACCATCCCTCCATCCATCCATCCACCCGTCCATCCATCCCTCCATCCATCCACCCATCCATCCATCCGTCCTTCCATCCGTCCATCCATGCATCCACCCGTCCTTCCATCCGTCCATCCATCCACCCGTCCATCCATCCCTCCATCCATCCATCCATCCGTCCGTCCATCTATCCGTCCATCCATCCACCCATCCGTCCGTCCATCCATCCCTCCATCCAACCATCCCTCCATCCATCCATCCTTCCATCTGTCCATCCATCCATGTATCCATCCATCCATCCGTCCTTCCATCCGTCCATCCATCCATCCACCCCTCCATCCATCCGTCCGTCTATCCATCCGTCCATCCATCCGTCCATCCATCCACCCATCCATCCGTCCGTCCATCCATCCTTCCATCCGTCCATCCATCCATGTATCCATCCATCCATCCGTCCATCCATGCATCCATCTATCCCCCTGTCCATCCATCCATCCATGCATCCATCCATCCATCCATCCATGCATCCATCCACCCGTCCATCCATCCCTCCATCCATCCATCCATCCATCCGTCCTTCCATCCGGCCATCCATTCATCCATCCATCCACCCGTCCATCCATCCATCCGTCCATCCATCCCTCCATCCATCCATCCGTCCTTCCATCCGTCCATCCATCCATGTATCCATCCATCCATCCGTCCATCCATCCACCCATCCATCCGTCCGTCCATCCATCCCTCCATCCAACCATCCCTCCATCCATCCATCCTTCCATCTGTCCATCCATCCATGTATCCATCCATCCATCCGTCCTTCCATCCGTCCATCCATCCATCCACCCCTCCATCCATCCGTCCGTCTATCCATCCGTCCATCCATCCACCCATCCATCCGTCCGTCCATCCATCCCTCCATCCATCCATCCATCTGTCCTTCCATCCGTCCATCCATCCATGTATCCATCCATCCATCCGTCCATCCATCCATCCACCCGTCCATCCATCCACCCATCCATCCGTCCGTCCATCCATCCATGTATCCATCCATCCGTCCGTCTATCCATCCATCCGTCCATCCATCCACCCATCCAGCCGTCCGTCCATCCATCCCTCCATCCATCCATCCCTCCATCCTTCCATCCGTCCGTCCATCCATCCATCCATGTATCCATCCGTCCATCCATCCATCCACCCGTCCATCCATCCGTCCGTCCGTCCATCCATCCCTCCATCCATCCATCCGTCCGTCCATCCATCCATCCCTCCACCCATCCATCCGTCCGTCCATCCATCCATGTATCCATCCATCCGTCCATCCATCCATCCACCCGTCGATCCATCCATCCACCCGTCGATCCATCCATCCGTCCGTCGATCCATCCATCCATCCACCCATCCGTCCATCCATTCTTTCGAGTTCACCCTCAGTCAGAGCTCTACCCTCAGTTTATTATTCAAACTTGTTTAAAAAGTTTCTCTCAGGAAAGCAGGAGAGCATCGACTCGTTAACCTGCAGCGTTCGCTGATGACGATGAAGCTGATCAAGCTGATGATGACGATGAAGCTGATGAAGCTGGATTCTGAATGCTAGAATTGTGCCGCTCAGGGTGGCGGCCCGTTGCCCTGACATCCCACATCATGAAGGTCCTGGAGAGACTCCTGTTGGCCCACCTGAGTAAGCAAACCAGCACATATCAGGACCTCCTGGAGTTTGCTTATCGCTGTGGAGACGGAGACGCCATCACACACCTGCTTCAACAAACCCGCTGTCACCTGGACAAAGCAGGCAGCACTGTGAAGATCATGTTCTTCGGTTTCTCCAGTGCATTTAACACAGTTCAGCCTGATCTGCTTCATCTGAAGCTCCAGGAGACTCAGCTGGAGGCCTCAACAATCGCCTGGATCCATGACTACCTGACAGACAGACCACAGGTTGAGAGACTGAAGGACTGTGTGTCTAACCAGGTGGTCAGCAGCACAGGAGCACCACAGGGCACTGTACTCTCACCATTCCTTTTCACTCTGTGCCCTTCAGACGTCCAGCTCAGTCAGACTCCTGTCATCTCCAGAAACACTCAGATGACTGGAGGTGGTTGAGGAACATAAATACCTTGGTGTTCATCTGGACAGCAGACTGGACTGGAGACCCACCAGTGAAGCGTCTCCAAGAAGGGACGGAGCAGACTGGACTTCTGGAGGAAGCTAAGATCCTTCAAGGTTTGCAGCAAGATGTTGCAGATCTTCTATCAGTCTGTTGTTGAGAGCGTCATCTCCTCTGCCATCATCTGCTGGAGCAGCAGCATCAGAGCCAGGGGCCTAAAGAGGCTCAACAGCCTGATAAAGAAGGCTGGTTCTGGTTCTGTTCTGGTTCTGTTCTGGGGACGACTGTGGAACCTCTGGAGATGATGATGCAAAGAAGGATTTCACATAAAATGAAGAAATTATGGACAACCCTGGACACCCTCTTCATGAAACAGTCATTGGAAAACAGTCTCTTCAGTCAGAGGCTTCTTCAGACTGGTTGTAAAACGGACTGCTACAGGAGCTCTGTCCTGCCTGCAGCCATCGCCCTCTATAACTCCTGGACTGAATGAGTTGCAGCAACATTTAATCTCCCTCTGGGATGAAGTTGCTGACGAACCTGCTGATGATGATGATGAAGCTGATGAAGGTTCCTTGTTCTCCTCAGGTTCTGTACCAGACGCTGACGGGCCTGAAGAAGGACCTCTCTGGAGTCCAGAGGGTACGGTTCTGGTTCTGGTTCTGGTTCCGGTTCCACCAACAGCTCCTAATGTTCTGATCGGCTTGCAGGTTCCTGCACTGCTGGAGGAGGACCGCTCTTCAGAGGAGGAGGAGGAGGAGCAGGACGATGATGGAGAGGAGGGGGAGGACGAAGAGGGAAGTCCGATGGATAAGAAGGTGCTCGATTAGTGGAACCAGAACCTCCTGATGGTTCTGAGGAATGTTGTGGAAAAAATTAATTATCGAGCACTGTTAGTGAAAATCACCGTCAGGCTTATTATATTGTGCACCAATACAGAGAGCTTAAAAGGCAGTCAGTAATGAAGAAGTCAGAGTAGCAGCTCTGAGAGGAAGCTCTGCCAGGCACAGTCCGTCTGGTTCTCTTGCAGCGAAATGAAAACGTCCAGCCGGGTGTGGGTAACCCAGACGTGGTTCATTTGGTGAGAGTTCATCAGCACTTGGAGTTGAGGCACAGCGTCAGATCAGTGTCGCCAGAATGTGCTACCGTATAATAAACTTTCCCACCACAGGAATAACTGAGCTTGTTGTTTCAGGAGAGGAAGAGGATGGTGAAGGAAGCCCAGAGGGAGAAGAGGAAGAGTAAAGTTCCCAAACATGTGAAGAAGAGGAAGGAGAAGGTGGCCAAGATGAAGAAGGGACGATGATTTCCTGAAGAACCGGACCAGCAGCCAGGAGTGACCCGGTCCTGATCCAGCAGCAGGGACTGTCATTCTGTGGTTCTGTTCTAATTAAAGTTTTTATGCCAACACAAACGGCTGTCTCAGAACTTCTTGACCCGCTCCAGGTGTGGATGCAGCGTCGCTCTGCTGAGAGGTCAGCGGTCACGCTGGTGTTGCCACGGTGACATAGAACCGAGGTTCTAGATGTCACTGCTAATGAAGAAGCATCGCCGTTCTCGCTGGAGTCATATTTCTGAGGAACTTCACCAAATGAAGAACAAGGATGTTTTCTCCAAAGAAACACATTAGAGTGAGACCTCTTGTTTCTACAGGAGCTCTGTATGTTCAGCCTGCTGGGCTGTGTGCAGGTCCAGCATACAGCAAACACTCGATATTATTACTGGAAGCACCAGCTCTAACATACATTTCCTGCTGGAAACACTGGTTTTATGCTGAGAAAAAGTGTTTCTTCTGCCTAAATTTGACTGTTTTGTATTTATTTGTAGATATTTTTCATTTTATTCTTTAAAAGACCAGAATTTGCACCAAACATATTTTTTGTCTGTCTCATGACATGATTTATAAACATTAAATCAGATGTTATGGTGAGTTACTCAGTAGCTTTTTTCTTTTTCTTTTTTGGATGATTATTTTTTAGTATAATTTTTAGCAATTCTACCCACCTCTGGTTGTTGTGCTCTCCACCACCATCTGAGCCGGCCTCCAGCAGCTGGATGAGCGCCTGCTGTTCTCGAGTCCGCCGCTCTCCACCAGGGGCAGCAGAGTGGCGGAGCGCAGAGGAAGAGCAGAGGAAGAAGAACCAGGAACAACAATCGAAGCAGATCAACAGCAGGTGAGTTCGGTTGTTTTCTCGGTACCGTTAGGGGTCAGTTTGCTGGTCGGTAACCTGGTTCCGGTTCCGGTCAGGTCCGTTCCCGCCAGACACCAGTCAGGAATCAGCTATTGTTATTGAAACAGAGGTTTAGTTTCATTCAGCATCTATCATGTAAAACACTGAACTGAAACTGATAAACTGACTAAGCTTGAGCTTCATGGTCGCGACTGATTGGTCTTGATAAACAAACAAACATGGAGGCCAGAACAGAAACAACGACAAACTGAAAACCGGTATATTTCACTTTTCCCTGGATTTCTCTCCATCAATCTGCAAACATTAAATGAAAGCTGAGCCTCGTGGTCCAGTTAATATCTGATTTTAGCTAAAATTACACTATTTAATGAACTTTCAGATGGGATTAGATGATTTTTAAAAGCTTGAAGGAAATTAGAAAATTTCAAGAAACGACATTTATGAATAAATCAAAGCATTTCGACCAAATTCCACCACCAGTGTTCCCCCACCAGGTTCTACCTCCAGGGTTCCCTTTGCTTCTTCTTCATCACTACATGAAGCTGAACATCTGGAGAATTTCCACCTTAAGTATCAAATTAAAACATTTAAAATCATCAGTTCAACCTTCATAATTTCCGGCAGATCAGATCCTGACTGCTAGAAGGTTTCTCCAAGCCATGGATTTGTTCAAGTAATCGATAGAACCTCTTGGTTCCAGCGCTACCTCAGTCTTCAGAAGCTGGATCAACCAGAACCTCCATGAGGAGAGACTAGAACTATCTAGAACTTCAACAGACAGCTGTTGTCCTGAAGGGAAGGGAAACCTAGAAGAACAGTCCAGCTGCAGCTGGATGATCTACCACTCGAAAACATCTCAGCACACCCCGGGGAGGAACCGGATCTGGGATGCGTAGTTCTGCACCAGAGTGTTGGCACCAACGAGTTGTCCTTGTGATGCATTTTCTCCTGCAGGTTTTGATGCCGTTCTTGACATTTTGGTTGACCCTTTTTAAGAAAAAAAAAAAGAAATTAAACTTGTAGTTTGTATGGAGGAAAGAACAACATCCTGTTCCTCAGTAGAACCACACACTGCTCCCGTCCCTAACTGGGTCTGACCTTTAACCTCCACGTCTCTCTGCAGGAGCTGCTCCTCCAACATGGCCGATATCTTCCAGAATGTCATGGACCATGCTGTCGCTGTCGCTCGAAAAGCTGGAGAGGTGAGAGGTCCGACACAAAGATCCTGGTTCTAGCGGGTGTAGATCGGGTTCTAGCCGGTGTGGTTCTAACGGGAGTAGATCAGGTTCTAGCCAGTGTGGATTAGGTTCTAGGTGTGGATCAGGTTCTAGCCAGTGTGGATCAGGTTCTAGGTGTGGATCAGGTTCTAGCCAGTGTGGATCAGGTTCTAGATGTGGATCACTTTCTGGCCAGTGTGGATCAGGTTCTAACGGGTGTGGATCAGGTTCTAGGTGTGGATCAGGTTCTAGCCAGTGTGGATCAGGTTCTAGCCAGTGTGGATTAGGTTTTAGGTGTGGATCAGGTTCTAGCCAGTGTGGATCAGGTTCTAACAGGTGTGGATCAGGTTCTAGGTGTGGATCAGGTTCTAGCCGGTGTGGATCATTATCTAACGGGTGTGGATCAGGTTCTAGCCAGTGTGGATTATGTTCTAGGTGTGGATCACTTTCTGGCCAGTGTGGATCAGGTACTAACGGGTGTGGATCAGGTTCTAGGTGTGGATCAGGTTCTAGCCAGTGTGGATCAGGTTCTAGATGTGGATCACTTTCTGGCCAGTGTGGATCAGGTTCTAACGGGTGTGGATCAGGTTCTAGCCAGTGTGGATTAGGTTCTAGGTGTGGATCAGGTTCTAGCCAGTGTGGATCAGGTTCTAGATGTGGATCACTTTCTGGCCAGTGTGGATCAGGTTCTAACGGGTGTGGATCAGGTTCTAGGTGTGGATCACTTTCTGGCCAGTGTGGATCAGGTTCTAGGTGTGGATCACTTTCTGGCAAGTGTGGATCAGGTTCTAACGGGTGTGGATCAGGTTCTAGGTGTGGATCAGGTTCTAGCCAGTGTGGATCAGGTTCTAGCCAGTGTGGATCAGGTTCTAACAGGTGTGGATCAGGTTCTAGGTGTGGATCAGGTTCTAGCCGGTGTGGATCATTATCTAACGGGTGTGGATCAGGTTCTAGCCAGTGTGGATTAGGTTCTAGGTGTGGATCAGGTTCTAGCCAGTGTGGATCAGGTTCTAGATGTGGATCACTTTCTGGCCAGTGTGGATCAGGTTCTAACGGGTGTGGATCAGGTTCTAGGTGTGGATCACTTTCTGGCCAGTGTGGATCAGGTTCTAGGTGTGGATCACTTTCTGGCAAGTGTGGATCAGGTTCTAACGGGTGTGGATCAGGTTCTAGGTGTGGATCAGGTTCTAGCCAGTGTGGATTAGGTTTTAGGTGTGGATCAGGTTCTAGCCAGTGTGGATCAGGTTCTAACAGGTGTGGATCAGGTTCTAGGTGTGGATCAGGTTCTAGCCAGTGTGGATTATATTCTAGGTGTGGATCACTTTCTGGCCAGTGTGGATCAGGTACTAACGGGTGTGGATCAGGTTCTAGCCAGTGTGGATCGGGTTCTAACGGGTGTGGATTAGGTTCTAGGTGTGGATCAGGTTCTAGCCAGTGTGGATCAGGTTCTAGATGTGGATCACTTTCTGGCCAGTGTGGATCAGGTTCTAACGGGTGTGGATCAGGTTCTAGGTGTGGATCAGGTTCTAGCCAGTGTGGATCAGGTTCTAGCCAGTGTGGATTAGGTTTTAGGTGTGGATCAGGTTCTAGCCAGTGTGGATCAGGTTCTAACAGGTGTGGATCAGGTTCTAGGTGTGGATCAGGTTCTAGCCGGTGTGGATCATTATCTAACGGGTGTGGATCAGGTTCTAGCCAGTGTGGATTATGTTCTAGGTGTGGATCACTTTCTGGCCAGTGTGGATCAGGTACTAACGGGTGTGGATCAGGTTCTAGGTGTGGATCAGGTTCTAGCCAGTGTGGATTATGTTCTAGGTGTGGATCACTTTCTGGCCAGTGTGGATCAGGTACTAACGGGTGTGGATCAGGTTCTAGGTGTGGATCAGGTTCTAGCCAGTGTGGATCAGGTTCTAACGGCTGTTGATCAGGTTCTAGGTGTGGATCACTTTCTGGCCAGTGTGGATCAGGTTCTGTCCGATGTGGATCAGGTTCTAGCCAGTGTGGATCAGGTTCTAACAGGTGTGGATCAGGTTCTAGGTGTGGATCAGGTTCTAACAGGTGTGGATCAGGTTCTAGCCAGTGTGGATCAGGTTCTAACGGCTGTTGATCAGGTTCTAGGTGTGGATCAGGTTCTAGCCAGTGTGGATCAGGTTCTAAAGGGTGTGGATCAGGTTCTAACGGGTGTGGATCAGGTTCTAAGTGTGGATCAGGTTCTAGCCAATGTGGATCAGGTTCTAACGGGTGTGGATCAGGTTCTAGGTGTGGATCAGGTTCTAAAGGGTGTGGATCAGGTTCTAGGTGTGGATCAGGTTCTAGCCAGTGTGGATCAGGTTCTAGCCAGCATGTTCTAGGATCCACACCTAGAACATCAGGTTCTAGGTGTGGATCACTTTCTGGCCAGTGTGGATCAGGTTCTGTCCGGTGTGGATCAGGTTCTAGGTTGTGTGGATCAGGTTCTGTCCGATGTGGATCAGGTTCTAACAGGTGTGGATCAGGTTCTAGCCAGTGTGGATCAGGTTCTAGCCAGTGTGGATTAGGTTTTAGGTGTGGATCAGGTTCTAGCCAGTGTGGATCAGGTTCTAACAGGTGTGGATCAGGTTCTAGGTGTGGATCAGGTTCTAGCCGGTGTGGATCATTATCTAACGTGTGTGGATC